>JAGDQP010007589.1:0-13929 GCA_022664845.1 Lepisma saccharinum | reverse complement strand
AAAAAAAAAAAAAAAAAAAAAAAAAAAAAAAAAAAAAACCTTTCTTCATGCATGATTAAAAAGAAAAGCATGCGCCGTGCAAAGTGAAGAATTTATAAAGTGACTGTATATGAGCCCGTCCCATGCTTTTCTTTCTAGTCATGCATAAACAAAATTATTTTTTTACTTTTTAATACGAATTGTTCAAGAAAAGCATATCTTTAAAAGGTTTTATTATTATTATTTTGACACCTACTATCTCCGATTTTTATGAAACTCTGTATATTTTCTTCCTACATCTTGACAGGAAGGTGTGTAAAATTTTACCTAAGTATCTGTAAAAACTTTCTGAGTTGCAAGAGGTCAAAATCTCTTTGAAACTTATATTCACCGTGGCTGCACGTTTAGACTGCATTCAATACTACAATGACTTGTATCTCAACGTATTTACACTTTAAACATTTACCCACATGCCATAAATATTTGTAGATTCCAGAAAAAACGTTACTTTGGTCGTGATTTATCCAGTGATCTAAAAAAAAAATAAGCAATAGCTAAATTGTTTGTCAATTGGATCAGGGAATGTTGATTTTAACCACGTGGCAGAGGGAAATCACATCAAATTCTATTTTAAATGAAAATTTAAGAAGTGCTCGAAGAATCTATGAAAGGGAAAAGTGTGTTCTTTTTTATTGCTTATGAAAACAAAAATGAATTTATATTTTGCTTCGGGGTCAATCCATATGAAGTGGTTCAGAGTAGGTTGCTCGACCTGTTAAGAAAAAAAGTAATATTCTTTAATTTTTATCCTCATCGATTGATTAATGGCAGCCATTTTTATATTCCAGCGTGTGGTATCTCCTCTGCTGCATGGTTAAAATCAACATTCCCTGATGCAATGTTCATTGACAAAATGTTTTGGCTATTGTGAGTCTTCCATTTTTTCTAGGTCAATGGGTAAGACAGGACCAAAGTAACTTTTTTCTAGATTTAATGAACATGTGGGTAAATTTTTTATGTTACAATTAAATTATATGTTGAGGTTCACGCGTTTGTAGTGTTGAATGCAGTCTATACGTGTAGCCATGGAGATTGAACGTTAATATATATTAAGAAACTTTGACCCCTTGTAACTCAAAGTTTCTAGAGATAATGATTTTTTTTATCACATCTTCCTACCAAGAGGTAGAAAGAAGAAGTACAAAGTTTCATGAAAATCAGAGATAGTGGGTGTCATGGCCTGGGCGGCGTCTAAACAAGTTATAATATGTACGACGGCGTGGCGAAAATGGGTAGAAAATAATGAACTCGCGACACCAAGATAAAATACAGGACGGTGATGAACGGCAGCACTGACTTGATACCGGTCAAGTTGAAAAGTTAAAGCTAAAAACTTGTGGCCAAATCTAAAGATTTGTGGCCGTGGCGCGCCAATTTTGCATACTTTTTAAACCCTGGTACTAATTCGTCAATGTATTTTTTTAAATATGAGGATGAAGTTTTCTCAAGTGTTTGCTGGTGTAGATGATTTCTGACGTGGCTTGCGCGCACTGAATACTTTTGGAAAGGTTTTATTTTTTCCTTCATAGATGAATTACTTAGTCGTTTTTCTTAGATTAATATTCCGTGATAACTTTCTCTAGCACATAAGATGCCAGTTATCAAAACACTCGTGCCGTGCTTGATGTATTTCCTATGAAAGATTACGTTCGTACTCGAATATTACCTTTTTGCTAGTTTTATGCACCCCTTATATGGTTTAAAATACAGGAATTATAACAAGCTGCGGCCACTGACCTTCTCTAGCAACTTCTTTTTCCCTTTATTGTCAATATTTAGCCAAACAAGCTACAGATTTGTGTTTCTTAGGAACTAAAAAAAAAAAAAAAAAAAAAAATGAAAGTGCCAGGGAAAATGACCATAGATAATTTTGTAAAACGCATTTATTTACACTAGTCTATGTACCAGGTACTGGCGATTTATTTGCACACGTAAAATACAGTTGTGCTATAGGAAAAGAAAAGTCAAAACTAAAAAAAAAAAGTACTTATCTGAAATCATATTGCGCGGAAGACAGTGTTTAATGAATATAGGTACAGTACATATCGTTGAGAAATACCTATATTAAAAAAAAATAAAAAAAATCAACAATATAATTAACAATGATCTATTACAGTTATATTTGACGAATATTTCATGTATTTTGCTCAACAAATTTCATTATAAATACGTTGACAATGTTAAGTAGTTGATAAAAAAAATAGTTAGTAAGAACACTGATACCAAACAAAATTTGTTTACTTTCTCTCCAATAATAATAATAATAAAAAAAAAAAATCGTGACATGATTTTATCTCCATTATTACTGATAACTAACTGCATTTCAATTTTTTTCGTATTCTGTAAATAAGCTATCAACAAACAGCGTGTTCAGTCTTGATAAAATAATTTAACATTTCAAACACATTCAATGTCTGAAAGATGTTCATGAGAAAAAAAGTCATCCATTATAGGAAGAATTATCATTTATATGTTGCAACGAACTATTTTCATTGTTATTTGTTGAAACTACATTTGTCGTCGGTGCCCGAGTTGATATTTTGTCACGAGTTTCGTTTGTTTTCGATGATTCTGGTGGGATTGGTCTCAACGCAAACATTCTCACATCATACAGACCTCGAGGGAACTTGCTCTGTTTCTTCTCAATGAATACTTTTAAGCCAGCTTCTTCTAGTAAAGAGACGAGGAGATGACGAGGTCGAGTCACCGACGAGTCTGCTTCATCTACTTCCACTTTGTTGGTGGAGGTCACATTTTCTTTCACAACAATAACGCCTTTGGGTTTTAGGCCATCCCTATAAGAGAAGAGTACCTATATAACAAAATCTAAATACACATCCATTAACTAAACTGTTTTAAAAAGTACTACCATTCGTTTTTCATTTGAATTTGAATTCTAAGGCTCAGGCCGGGATAGGGGAGGGGAAAGGAAGCGAGAAGGTGTCGGCCAGGGCCTAAGTTAAAGGTACCATCCCGACATTTACCTGGTGTGACTGTGACGAAAAACCCTGGAGAAACCTAAGTAAAGGTGGTCGACCGCTGGGATTGACGCCACGACCTCCCGAATGCTAAGCCATGGCCGCTCGGTACTTTTTTTTCTTTTTCTATCTAGTCATATCAAGAAATCACCTTATATGTAGTTTGCAGTTTCACATTTCCCTTGCATTCGTTTCTAGTTTCAAATGGTACGATGAATTTTGCAAATTTTCATATGAAAGATAGATGAACTCTTAGACTATGGAATGCAAATATGAATTCCTTATTATATTAATTAAATCGTTGGGTCATGTTTTTGTTTTGTTTATTTAAAAAACATTTATAACTAATATTTTTTATGTACATATGTGACTGTTTCTATGAGTTCTCCCCTTGTTATTCCATGTTTGAATATAAACGTCCGTATGAAAATACACTGGTGGAAATTCCAGAAGAAATTCACGTTGCTGTCTCAGAGTTCTTACACAAGAAGCAATGAAATTGGAGGAACATCTACAACTGTCTATACAGGGGAGTACAAAACTAAAGTAACATGCCTTAATAACGGATGTAACCACCCTCCTCGGCGACGTAAGCTCTCACACGTAACCTGTCGTTCAAATACTGAATGTCGCTCTGGAGTATGGCACCTCATGCACACTGCAGATCTTGGCGTAGCTGGGCAATGATCGTTGCCGGGACCATGGTGGATTTCAGGCCCGCCTGTGCATTATGGGAATGAGCTCCGGCGACCTTGCAGGCCAGTGTAGAAGGAGTACGTTGGATTTTCCTAGAGGTATGGGGGGGGGGGCGTTATGCTGCTGGTATAACGGCCGTCATTTTCTCCAAGACAGACATATTTCTCATCGCTAAATTCCACCGCTTTCCCTTCGCTTCTCTGCACTCTCTCCCGACATCACCGAAGACATTCTCGGCGATATGCAGGTGTACATCCGCCAATACGGGGAAAAGTTGTGATTCAGTTTTTATGGAAGGCAGGCATATTATGACACACTTGGCAATCCGAATGTCACCCCTTGACTTTAATATTTTTGGACTGACGAAGAACCTGAAGGTATGTCTGTTCATCTCACATTAAGACGTAAGAAATGCGGTGGAACGGTTGATTACCAAACAACTGACAGATTCTTGGCCGAAAGCATCGGGAAACTATTGTATCGATGGGACTGTTACCGTAATGACAACGATACTTATTTCTAGATCTATATGAGCCTGTGAACACGTCATCACACATACATGATTATAAAAGCTGTTGTATCACCAACACACATGTTTTATTTGATGGCATCTTATACTTTCTCTGAAAACGGTAGTTCAGAGCCATCTAAAACTCGAAATTTTCCAAATTTTAAACTCCTTGAGGATTATTACTTGTAGAAAGTAACATGCACTGTTGAAAGCTTGATTATTTAATTTTTATTTTAAGGGTAATAGTATTGGGGCAACAAATTTTATAGCAGCATGCCTTTCCTATTAGCAAGATCCTAATAATAAATTCCTTTTAAATCCTCGTCTGTCTTAAAATATTACTTTCTCTTACGAATCAAAAGTATCCATAAAATGTAACCACCACATGTCCCTATCTGGTCTGAGCCAAAGTTGCGTAAAGGCCTTAAAAAATTAAATTCAAAAAAAAAAAAAATAAATAAAAAAAAATGGCACTATCTAGAATTTCCAAGTAATTAAAGAAGTCCTACTTGGCCAAGTTGATAAAACAGTAGTCACAGGGCTCCTACCAAGAATGCGAACAGTTATTAGCTGAATCAGTGACCGAATTGTTGGGAAAAGGTGACTTTTCAAAGTAAGAAGCGACCTAGTGAGTTTCACTTTTTAGTGTATTTACATAATTTTATACCTCAATACATTCATTTGCATGTAATTATGAAGTGAGTAACGAATTTACTGATTTTACGACATCCAATACTAAAGAATATGTTATTACCACATTTTCAGCGTATAACCCCCAACCAAGAAGAGATCGGTTAAAATTGCGGAAGTTTTATTAATTTGTTGCCATCAATGCAATAATATTACGCACTACCTACCGATACTCGCTTCTACGTGTGTACAAAATTACTTGGTCTGAAGAGAAAATATAATAAAACTGCTATATATAATGTTTACTTTGTATACATTAAAAATAGCTTCAGATTATATATATATATATTTTTTTAACTTTTGCACACATTTCAGCTGAACTGTGGACGGCTAATGGCCTCCTGTTATAAGACGAACAAAAATTATCTCGTATTAGTATTTTCTTTTCGTGATATTCCTGAATAATAGATGTAGTTACATACAATTGCTGTATAGACAATGGACTCGGAAAGAGTAGGAACTAATTATCTCTCTTACTTAGCTACTTTTTTTTTTTCATTCAATTTAGCTTCTGAATAGGAGCAAATTATTAGTCAAGTTTTCAAGGTCGTTAATTTATTTTTTAAAAAATTCTACTTGCAAACAAACAAGAAAAGTTATCTTGTCAATTAAATGAAGAATATACCAAGCATATAGTATTTCTTTAAGTCATTACAGAACATTAATAATAATAATAATATGCACACTTTCGAGAGATATCTTTCTACATGTTAGTTGAAACTTTTCGTAAAACTAACCAATACTCTTAAAATACGTTTAAAATAAGAAATTCATTTACATGTAAAACCCAACTTAAAAAAAACAAAACAATAGTCACATTTTACTGCATATTCTTTTTGGATGGGGGAATGGCCAATTACTTTATTCATACCATGTATTATTAATTTTTAACATTTTCTTGCAAACATGTTTATTTAATCAATTACCCGATTAGGACAAAGTTACCTAAGCAAGTTAAATGGAATCAGCTGAATTTAACCTCCAACTAACATGACTCATCCTAAAACAAGGTTCTCAATATCGTCTTCTGGTTGCTTCAATATGAAATGGTAAGGCCTTTCGGAGCGGCTCTCGCTCCGTCTTCAGGGCGTCGTAGGATGTAGTTTTTGTGAGATTAGACTGTGTATTGTGAAGTTATGTATGTATGTGGAAAGATCTGTATTATTTATTAACCAAAACACTTGACTCCAACTGTGAAACCCACTATTTTAAAATTACTCCGCTGTCACTGTTGCTAGACGCCAAAGACGCTTGGGTAGCTGGGGTCATAGTGGAAGAATTGGAGTCTAATGTGTGCCATGTGTAGATAAAATGTATTTAGGCCATATTTACAACAAATTCCTGTTCAAGCTGAAGGCTAAGATTTATAAAAAATATTGTATGTACAGATGTGTTAACACTGGAATTGAAGTAAACTAAGATAAATAAGTGGAAACCTACGAAAAATGTACCTCAGTAAATTAGCTGCTCGTAGTATTTACACTATTTCACATACATTCACAAAAAGATACACATACACCACATACACTTACATTACATCTCCACGACGGCCTGAAGACTGAGTGAGAGTTGCTTCGAAAGGTCTAGCCATTTCATATTAAAGCAACTACTTAAGAGGACGATATAAAAAAGACTTACTTTAAGGTGAGTCGTAATAGTTTTAATTGAACAATATATGTATTGAAGTTAAGGTAATTTCAAAATTTAGTTTAACATACGAACCAAAGCACATAACCACATTAGCCCAATTAGAAAAAAAAACACACACTTATTAAAGACATACTTCTCTTAGACAATTCGTACTAAAAAGTAAAAAAAAATTTTTTTGTTTATGCATGACTAAAAACAAAAGCATGGGTCGCGCCTATTAACAATTTATAAAGTGACTGTATATGAGAGCACGCCTCATGCTTTTCTTTTTAGTGATGCATAAACAAAATTATTTTTTACTTTATACAAATTGTTTAAGAAAAGTATTCTTTAAAAAGTGTTTATTATTATTATTTTCTTCGAGTTACTTCAGTGTTCGAATACTTTTTCTCAAGCAAATGATTTGTGACCCAAATTAACGTTGCAAGATTTGAGGACACCACGAACCATTGTGAACTAAAGAAAATAAGGTAAAAAGACATGCGCAAAATTAGAGTAGAGGAAAATAGAAAGATGAAATGAGGAGAAAAACAGAGTAACTTCAAGTGCCTCACTCTGTGACCTTAAATTTATCAATTCATTAATGTTTACAGGGTGGACATTTATAAAATGAAAAATAATAATTTAAAATCCAGGTTTCTGCTTGAATTCCATCTTTTTCCAGGTCAAAAATAAAATTCCAGATCAGTAGACCCTGGTGTAGACAAACAAAAACTTAATTTTAAAATATTCTAACTTACTAAATTTTGATGAATTTATTACTGTGCAGTCAATCTAAAATTGGATCACAGTTTTGACGCATGAAATAATGCAAGTGATTTTGATTATTTTTTTAAAAAAAGGAAGTTTAGTGACTGTCTTACAATTATAAAATTATAGGACTTTTAGTGACCATCGAAAAAACACACACTATTAATTGAAATATCTACAATGTTTCATTTGTTCCAATCAAGTTTCATCAGAAATGATCAAAATATTTCTAAAAAAAAAAGCGTGTTATTCCTTTTACCTTCCTGCAACTCCTTGGGAGATTTCTGATTCTCTGTCTCATAAGTAGCAGATAGCCTCCAAACACGTAACTCTACCAATATACCACTTATACAATTCAACATCTGACTCCATCATCTTCCAGTGACCAAATATCTTCTCCAAGAACCGCTTTCTCAGGAGCCTAAATCCGTTATTACGGTATATA
The DNA here is from genome assembly GCA_022664845.1 of Lepisma saccharinum. NCBI lineage: Eukaryota > Metazoa > Arthropoda > Insecta > Zygentoma > Lepismatidae > Lepisma > Lepisma saccharinum. The sequence goes on along the minus strand of JAGDQP010007589.1, from coordinate 6,170 downwards.
ATTATTCCAAAATCTCTTGTCCCACAAGAGATTACACTTCTACAGAAAATCCTTTATTTACTCACCACAAACATTGTGTCACCTGACTAATCTAAAACAATAAAGGAAACTCCATCCTTTTCCAAAAGAATAACTGGAGAGGATCTCTCGTTTAAATCTAAAAGACTTAACCCATATCATTTTAATGTTAGGACCTATCATTCAAACTATCTGACTTTCGTCCAAGATTGATTCAGTGCCACGCAGCACCCACGGAGAACTTTTCTCAACTCCTTGAGAAAGTATTTGACTAGAAGCTATACAAACATATTAAACTGACTGATCGCAATAACGCGACCGCAGAATATTACTTACCTACATCTTTTGAAGAAGGTCACAAAATCGGAGTCTGTCAAATGTCCTAATACCCACTGAGACCATATGACGTCATAGTGATTTGGTTCAGGAATGAAATCCTGTAATCCTGAAATAACACAAGAAACGAACTGTAAATTGAATTTTAAAAATAGGAATTTCTCAACGAAGTCATTCTTTAAAAAATAACCTTTTAATCTAGTCTATATTAGATAAGTATAAAAGCACTTAAAGTACTCTTTTTCAAAGAAGATAAAACAGAACACAGAAGAAAGGTGAGAAGATGCCCAAAAGGAACAAGAAAAGGCATTACCCTTCATTGTTTTCGTCTAAGAAAGCAGAGAGATGAACCGCTTCGTTACAACAAGAGTTAAATTCTGTGATACTTTCATTTGACGAAATTGATGGCGGATATCAGTATCCATTATTTACTTTCATTTATTCCATGTCCTTGTTTTATCTTCCTTGTACGAGTGCTATGATGCCTCGAAAGCTAAATAATTAATACATCAACCCATGGGGTCATTCATATATAATAGCTTGATAAGAGTATTAAAACAAAGCTTTCACGCAATATTGCTTACTTTAAATAATATATTTTCTATTTTCTTCCTAATTTTTTTTAGAAACCACCAAAATGAATGTCGAGAAGCAAATATTCTGATGAATAAACCGTTTTAATCATGGTCTTGGAATCTAGAGACTGAAACCACAAAATGGTCCATTCGTTTCGATCACACAATTTTTGAATTTTATTTATGGCCTTTAGGCATCTACGGCTCAGGCCGGGATAGGGGAGGGGAAAGGATTCAGGAATGTGTCGGCCATGGCCTATACTGAAGCTGCCATCCCGGCATTTGCCTAGTTGTGACTGAGGAAAAATCCTGCGTTTCGATCACAGAATTGTGGCTTCAGTCTCCTTCTGGGCTTCAAACTTGACCCCAAATTTACAATAAGCAGCCTGCACGTCTCAATGAATTTCATTTGAAGCAAGGCCTTTAACAGTGAGAAATTCAATTACAATACCTTACTCACGAAATCTGCCCAAATTTTGGAATTACAGCTACACAACCTCTTCGACAACTGAGAAAAAAGAGATGTCAAACAAGATGCGTGTATACTTGTAGCATGTCAATTCTACCATCTACTTTAAAACTGAAACAATTGCTTCCCATTGAACACTGGCAGTTTATCGCCCAAGTTGAAAAGATGGACAGGACTGCAAACTAGGAATCAAACATATGCTTCCTGACTATGGAACATCAGCCAAACAAAGTGCTTGTACATCTTAAGTTTGAAATACACTATATGGACATGACAGCTCTTCGTATCACAGATAGATCAACAATAGACGGACTGCCGAGCAGGGGGAAAATCTAAGTTTTTCAATGCCTTTTTCTGAGTCATCTCTCAATTCGCTGAGAAACATCGACGAAATTTAATTTTCTTCGTCTGGTCTCGCTTTTCTCCATTCTCACTTCACGTGAATGACTTCGAATATTTAACATAACTTGCTTTTCAATTGTATTTAACGTGAGCTTTACACGTATTGTATTATGACTTATAGGAACCGTGCACTATTTAAGGTTTGCCGACCAATCAAACCTCAGGATTTCTCTGCTCGTCGCCAAGCCTGTGTGCTGCGATTAAGAAACATGTTATAATGTTCAACAAGTTGCTCTATTCCTGAAAGAGCTGATGACATTATTAAGCTTAAGTGCTTATTGATGGATCAGGTTTGTAGTGTTTGGTTTTTAGGCACCTATGGCTCAGGCCGATTGTAATATCTAGAGTATGTAAGTATCATCGTTCTCAGTTATTTGAAAGATAATCAACATTCCTTAATACGACATGAGTGTTGTAAGGAAAGCATTCTAAAGTGAGACACGAACATACAGCTCCACGTGTGTGAACTGAAAACACTAGGTACCGCTATTACATCTATTGTTTACGTTATATCAGCTTTACGTATATTTTGAGAATTTCATCTTTGTTATATACAGTGATCATTTATTATTATTACTGTGCAGATTTTGTCTCGAATATCGAAAGTTACTTAATTTTTTCCAACTAAGTATCTTTCTAGACAGCGCTCATTGTCTGATGGAAGCGCTGTCATATATTCATTTCGTACTCCGCACGGAATATACAGGGTGACCCTGAAATCGTAGCGCAAACTTCGGGAGGAGGTGATTATTTACATAAAAAACAAGAAAAAAGTTTCTTTCAAGGAATTCCTAAATCTGTTTAGTTTTGGAGCTACAAGCGTTTCAAGTCATGATGGTATCGTCACAAATGATGTCATATCTGGACAAGTAATGTCGTAACCGGGGTCGACTTAGCAAATCAAATCACACTCTCCAAGTAGTACCCAATATATCTACTTAAATTATGTTTATGACTGGCGAATCCAGCTTAGAGATTTTTATACTTACCTTATTAAAAAATCATTTAATTCTTCCACAATGAAATTCTCAGGTTGCGAAAGCTGTATATGCGGCACTCCGTCAATCAAAATAATTACTTACATAGATATACCGGGTACTATTTCGAGTGTGATTTGGTAATCCGACACTGCTTACGTCATCATGTGTCGAGTTATGACGTCATTTGTGACGATGCCGCCGTGGCTTTGAGCGCTTGAATCTCCGAAACGAATCAGATTTTGTAAGTTCTTTAAAGGAACTTTTTTCTTGTTTTTATGTAAATAATTATCTTTCGCGGGAACATTCTGTATTAAAAAACATACATTATTATTAATTTTGTATTCTTCTGATATTGAAAGGTAAAACAAATAGTGATTATGTCAAAAATGTATACAAAGAACTCTTCTATTGAATTTATTTTTGTTCTTTAGTTAACTTTGACTCAGGATGAGATAGTGTATGGTAAAAGGAACTCGGCTAGGGCCTATTTTGAGGGTACTAGCCCTGGAAAAAATCGAGAATTTGTTATTTATATAAGGGATGTTCATTACAAATATCGCTCTCTCAATTTTAGCTGCATTGACTGGTACCGTAAAAAAACTAATTGTCATGGTTTGGAAAACTACGAATAGTAATCATCTACAACACAGACCATGGCAGGTAGTCCGTCCCTTTTAATAGCAATAGACGGACACAATGTCATGTATAGTTTGTTCTTTTTAATTCTAATCGATTCACATGTATAAAGTAGAACTTGAAATTCTAATCTCGGGACGGGCGTAAGCCATAGTGCTGTTACCGCCCATACAATTAATTTTATCTTATCTTATCTTATTGAAATTCTAAGCAAGCCATTTTTATAGCGATGTAATGTACGAGATCGTGTTAGTCCAGTTAACCAAATTTTATCTGAGTGAAGGAAATCCGTTTACCTTTCTCTCTTAATCTATGTATGAAGAATTAGTTAACCTCTATTGCTAGTTTATTATATACGAGGTTTCCAGTAAATATAAAACTCATAAGGAAACTGTCAGTGAGATCATAACGAAACTTACCTCTCATTTTGCTAGGAGAACATCCGATGGAAAGGGCGTAAGAAAGAAAGAAAAAAAAATCTACTTTTTAAACTGCAAGGTCCCTCCATCACGCCATCCATTCACTAATTATGTTGATTGAACGATACCAATATATACTTTCTGTGCCGTGGTTCAGGCGGTAGCGCTTCTGACTACGAATCGGGCGGCCCGGTTTCAAATCCCGGACAGAACACTGGAGACTTTTCTCGCAATGTTCCCATGCCTGGCGCACTCAGCCTCCTATCAAATTGAGTACCGGAGTATCCTTTGTATTCCTGGACACCTTGGGAGGTGACGGCGGTCGAGCGTGGGACTGACCACCCTACCTCCACGGCGCGTGCGCATCGCTTTACCTTTTACCTCGCACGCAATATTGCAACCTCGATTACACGACCCTGCAGTTGAAAAGAACAACTATTATTTTGTATACAATCTTTCTATAGGGCGTAGACTCTTTCAGTGAAATGTCAAAAGGTATGTTTCGATATGATATGATTTTATTGATAGTTTCCTTGCTAGCAAAGATAAGCAAGTCTTTGTAAAGTAAGGCATATTTAAGGGGTTATTAAAGTTGGTTTACGTGGTCCCGGGATGAGCGATTTGATGTACAAGACCAATTCACCTGTCTGAAAATCAAACTTACTGGTGATGTTGATGTCTCGATTGTCAAATTACTTTTTATATTTAATGAGTCATATATACTAACCCTGAGGAAACATCTTCCCAACTTTTTTTGAATTTTCTAAATACTTTTTGGCTTCTTCAAGAAAGGATGGATTCTGCTCCACTAAATCAACGCTGGCAAAGTGTCTCTGAAGAAGGTGCTTTGTTATACGTCCTATACCCGCACCACAATCTAATGCTTTCGTTTTCCCTGGATGGTCTTTCATCTGCAAAGAGGAAATGAGGCCATTAAAATAGAACTACGGTCATCAAGCATCAAGTAATACTTTCGTATTACATAAAAATTTTCAGTCAACTAAAAATAAGAAGTCCTATTACGTTTAGGTAACACTATTGTGAATTTCATTGTGGAAGTTTGAAAAAAAAAAAACTGACACTATTAGTACGTGCGAGTTGATTACTCTACTCTAGACATTTTATACATGTTAACAAAATAAATAAATGGAAATTGCAACATACAGCATTAATATTAGTCATATCAATAAAAATACATTTGCTTATCACGTTACTTGATAAAAGGTACTACATTAATTTCTGAATATATATTTAATTCGAAGACTGTCAACTCTTTGCGGAATACTTGGGGGTCAAGCTAACCAGGGCTCTATAACCACTAATCATTTGCTACTTTAAATGAATACGCACATCTGCTTTGCAAGAAAATAATTTTAAAACTTATAACAGCTTTGGGTAGCATTATAAGCGAGGATAAAATGTGAAAAAAGAGAACACGGCAAGAATAGCGATGGCGAAACAAGCGTTCACTACGAAGAATCTCTTCATGCGGATCGAAGAACAAAGAGCTGAAGAAGAGATTAATTAAATGTTTTGTACGAAGCAGAAACGTGAACTCGAGGAAAGAGTGAAGAAAAACAAATTAGAAGCCTTTGAAATGTGGACATGGAGAAGAACAGTAAAAAAATCAACTAGATACGGAAGAAGTGCTGAAGTGAATAGGCGAGAGGCGAACAATACTGGAGGAGTGGAGACAATACAGAAGAGAAAGATAAACTGGTTAGAACATTGGTTGCGCAGAGGTTCTATACTGAGGGATGTAACTTAAAAGTATGGTTGAGGAAAACAGGAAAAAGATGAATCCAACTCCTTGACAATTTATTAAGGAAGATAAATAGGATGTTGGGGTAAAAAAGGAAAGTGCAAGATCGGGATGAATGTGGAGGGCTTAACTTACCTTGAAGCACCTGCCGCTTTCGACAAAACACTTATGATGTTGATGATAACAATTTTTATATGCACTTCAAAAATAGCAAAATGGCGTGGCTTACGAGGGATAATGTTCTCATTCCCCTTTTCCATATCATTCTGCTCTATTTTTTAAATGTATTTACTCAAAAATAACTTGTTTGCTTCTCAGGTACTCACAACTATGAAACACATTATTTGCATGATATTAACAAGACAGGAGACCAAAAACACTGAACTGCTGAACAAGACTATATTATTCGTAAAAAATTAAATTACATGTAACGTTTCGACCTTCTAGCCAAGATCCTCATCAGACATACACTCGAGTTTTTTTTTGTCTGATGAGGAGTGTATGTCTGATGTGAGGAGTGTATGTTTGATGAGGATCTTGGCTAGAAGGTCGAAACGTTACATGTAATTTAAT
>JAGDQP010007588.1:0-66611 GCA_022664845.1 Lepisma saccharinum | reverse complement strand
ATATATATATACAGATGCTTATCAGAATAATGGAAACACCTGTAGTTGGCAACACGTCAGATGTATGGGTTGGCAGTGGTGTCGTGGCGACCGCAGCGCCGGACTGCTGGTGGTGGTGTGTTAGGTCGGTCTCCATACTACGTCAGGCGTCGTGGAACAGGAGTGTGCAGTGGCTGCAGCAGACGGAGGTAGTGTAAAATGGGAGACCTCTCAGAGTTTCAAAGAGGGCAAATTGTTGGTGCGCGGTTATGTGGAGTGAGTGTGACGGCAGTAGCTAGTGTGTTAGGTGTGTCGCCAGGGACAGTGTCGAAGGTGATGACGGCCTACACAACACACGGGAAAACCACATCGGGGAAGCGGAACAGTGGGCGGAAGAAAAGCATCAGCGACAGGGCACGCCGGGTATTAAAGCGCATTGTCACGCGGAACCGTGGTGCCACTGCGGCGCAAGTGACGGAGGAACTCAATCAGCACCTCCCCCAACCTGTTTCGACAATCACAGTCCGCCGCGAATTACATGACATGAACTTACGGGGTCGTGTTGCACGGGCCAAACCTTTCATCAGGGACCAGAACGCTTTAGCACCCCGCAAATGGTGCCGCCACCATGCAACTTGGACCGTTGACGACTGGAAACGTGTGGTATGGTCGGATGAGTCACCATTCACCCTATTCCAAACCACGGGCCGTGTTTATGTGTGGAGAACGCCCAAAGAAGCGTATGATCTGCAGTGTCTCCGCCCAACTGTGAAACATAGCAACGGCACGGTGATGCTGTGGGCCGCAATATCATGGTTTTCATTGGGTCCTGTGGTCACACTTCGCGGACGCATCACTGCCAACGATTATGTCGCAATTTTAGGAGACCACTTGCATCCTATGGTCTGGATGTTGTTCCCGGACAATGACGCCATATTCCAGGATGATAATGCACCCATTCACACAGCTGGAGTTGTTGCAGCGTGGTTTGAGGAACATCGGGATGAAGTTCAACACCTCCCCTGGCCCGCCCAATCCCCAGATCTCAACATAATTGAACATCTGTGGTCCACCTTGGAAACACGACTCCGGTGACGATTTCCACCTCCATCCTCTCTCACAGAACTGGCCGATGCCCTGCACGAGGAACGGTGTAATATTCCACTTGCTACCATTCACGACCTCTATGCCTCCATCCCACGTCGCATCAAGGCTGTTCTGAAGGCGAAAGGTGGCCCGACACCATATTAATCTGGTAAGTTGCACTTTCGTTCAGGTGTTTCCATTATTCTGATAAGCATCTGTATATATATGAAAAGAGAAACGTTTTTTTATTATTTAAAAAAGACAAAGAAAATCTGCCATGATAGGCCATACCTCTCGTGGACATAATTGATAATGAATTTTTCTCTTCACAGAATTGTTGTAATAGTGGTCCTACTCAACATACTAAAAGTCCTGAATGATCCGCCTTGTGCTAACTCCGCCATCTTTGAAAATGGCGGACGATCACACATCTTCATTCGGTTTTCGGCTAATTTCTCAAAAACGGTTAATGTTAGAAAGAAAATGAACTAGACCAATTTGAAAGATCAGAAAATTTCCTATTAGATAAAGCTTTTACATTTCTCTCAGAAGGTAAATTCTCAAGAGGTAAAGGTAAATTTATTCTCTAAAAAATATGGCCACTTTTCGGATTATGAAATTATCAATTTGCTAAAATATTGTCACTTTTGCAGGATTATTGAAATGTTTTTGGGATTAATTGATCATTATTCAACTCTTAAACTAAATTAAACTAGACTTCCTGACTTCAAAGCCCCAAAGAACTATCACCATCCACACGGTATTTTTTTGTGATGTGATGTGTGGTCAGCACATCAACACCTCTCGAGATATATTTGTGTTTTTCTTCGTTGGGTTGAAATTGTCTCTTCACAAGATTGTTGTAATTGTGGTCCTCATCAGCATACTAAAAGTCCTGAATGATCCAACTTGTGCTGACGCCGCCATCTTTGAAAAATGGCGGACGATCAGGCACATTCATTCGGTTTTCGGCTAATTTCTAAAAAATGGCTAACTTTAGAAAGAAAATAAAGTGGACCATTTTGAAAGAGTAAAACATTTTCTATTAAATAAAACTTTCACATTTTTCTTCAGTACTCATGGTTCTCCAGAAATTGTGGTGATTTCCTGTCTTGAAATCATAAAATAGCCGAAAATTGTCTCTGTTACCGGAATATTGTATTTTTATAGGATAATTGACTATTATTCATTTCCAATTGACTTTTTATTATCAAGGATGAATTGCAGAATATTTTTCAAGTATTTGAGCGCAGAGAAATGTTTCCTTCCTTATCTAGTCAAACCACCTTTGCTAATAAAGATATGTTTTCCGCTTCGTGATTTTTAAATCGCAAGCGCAGATATTACTTATAATGTTTGTAATATAAGGCCTATTTCCACACCACCTTTACCATATTGGGAGTAACGCCAATTGGCGCGTTTTTTACGTGGTGTCCCCTGGAGGCCTAATTCACGAAGGTAATCATCTTTCTAATTTCCATCTTCATTCTCATCATCCATTATTACTATTGCAGGTTGATTACTACATCCCATGCCGCTGCAAAGAGCGCAAAGATCAGTGCATATCATCCGTGATTTTTTACATAAACAACGACCTTCACAATTTTTATGCAGGAGCATGAAATTAGTTTCATTAGTTCGTCAGGTGCCGGTGCTTGAGTCATTGGGATAGGTAGAAGAACGTTTCCATGAGCTTTCCATCCCCATTCTTCTGGATCAAGTTGTTTCCCTCTCCATAACTGCACTTGATGGAAAGCTCTCAACATGTGCATGGAGGCTGCATCTGAAGTCGGAGGAAGACTATCCAACTTCACTTCGATTTTCCTTTTTGCAATTTCTATGTTAAAACATTTATACCTGTAGTCATCAAAACATTTATCTGATTTGTCAGCTCCGTATAATCCAAGGACGAACATTTCTCCTGCTTCACAAATCTCATTCTTGGTAGGATCAGGATTATTGAAGATACTTACATCATCTCGAATGTCTTCTCTCCTGTTAAGTAGTGCAATTGTCTTTGTCTTTCCTTTGTGAAAGAAGGCTGAAGTCGTGTCAGAACCACTTACCGTATGAGCGAACAGGAAGTGTTCTTTGAGGTTAGGGTGCTTCTCCTTCAGTTGCGTGGCAGAGTACGTTTTAGTGGGTACCTTTTAATGGCTTTACGAAAATTACATCGTTCCCATCTGGAGTTAAGGAAATTAAAAGAACTAATAAATCAATGTCCTCACCAACAATTGCAGTTTGTTGTGATTTTGCAACGTTTATGGCTGTGTTTACAATGAGTATGTCAGCATCGTCTTTGGCTTGCAAGGCGCTGATGGAATGATTTTATAATTCTGTTTGTAAACCAATGAGTTTAGACTTGTTTCTTTCGTTAGAAAGGAAAATTTCTTGTGAAACTGTTACTTTGGTGTCCTTCTTCACCTCGTAGTCTGCACATCTTTTTGTGGTGTATCTCCGAGCTCTTTCAACACTTTTTGTGTTCTTGGTAGTTTCACCATATCCATCAAACACCACAGTGCAGTTCAAACCAGAATGATTTTTAAGGTAAGCAATGTAAGTAGAAAGAATGTCTTGAAATGTGCCTTGACGAGGCCATAGCACACGGTGAAATATAAAACCACCATCAACAACAAATTTACATTCGTTAGGGTGCAGTGTCTGTGGATCCATTGTGTCGAAACATGAAAAGAGGTTTGATTTGACACATTTTCTCATTCCTCGTTCATCAAATAGGGATTGTGGTAAGGAGGAAAGTTCATATTTAGAACAGTTTTTCAGTTGGCTGTCGTCGTGAACTGTTTTTATGATTCTTTGGAACAGCAAATTCGTATTTACAGGCACAACTTTTTCATAAAGTCTTACAGTATTATGGTTCATTGAGCTTAATGGAATCACTTTATCTTTCCTTTTTAATTCAAGTTCTGGAAGTTCTGACCTACTAAGCTCTTTATTATAGCTTTTCCTATTTCCACACTTCTGTGGCAGTTGATGGTGTCATCTGCACTGACATCTGTCGATAAGGATAATAATTCCTTGCGTTCCACAAATGGACAGTGTATTTCAAGCCAGCTCATAAATATCTTCGTATCTTGATCGTCCTTTTCTATTCTTGTTTTTCCGAGATCAACATTTTGGCTCACTGTGACCGGCCTTATATTGCAATTCCTCGAACCTTTCTGCCGCCTCAGATGATACTGGCGCGCCTTGTATCCACTTTGACACAATACTTTCTGACACTCCTCTTCCGCGACTCAGACCTCCAGCAGTTTTCATGGTTCTCATAAGCGTCTGTTCAATAGTCATATCGGTCCATAGCCCAGCCCACAATTTGTCTGTTCTTCTGACTGCAAAACTTCTCATGAATGCTTCCATCTCCGCTTCGGTTAACATTGTATGAAGAATGCTCATATGTTGAAAGTACATTTGACAAGATTTGGCATATGCTAGGTGGCCAGCAGCGTGGAAGAACGGCATCATTTGTTTCACACATATCAAGTGTAGCTCCCAATCACTCATCCTTTCTGCCTTTATGAAGTTCTTTAGAATAGTCACCATATGGAAGTATTGTATCCAAAGTGTTGCAGTTGGTCCTTTTTCAGCTGTCGGTGTAAGGCAATCTTGAAATTTGTTTAAAAGATCCGTAACTACTGCAGAGCCATTAATGGATTCGTAAGTACCTAATCCATTGATATCTTATTTGGCAATGTTTGATATTTCTACTTTCATCTCATCGGGAATGTCTATGCTGTTCAGCAAAGTATGTGCCAATGCTCTTTGTGTTAACAAATGAGATCGAACAGCCATTGCGTAGTGGTGACCAGACATCATTTTATCAATTGAATTTGTAACATAAACCGTGGCCCATAACTCCTTCAAACCGCTGCCTGACATGATGTGTCCGATGGCGCCCATGAAAAACATTAACATATGGAAACCTCCAAGTCGCACCGTGATGTTAGATAAATCTGAAGAGGAAGCTACGATATTGGATGCTTTTGCGTATAGTGGCTGATCGAACGTCACAAGACAATGTTTTTGCTTTGTTTCTTGGGACACTTTGGAAGTGTAGTGAAGAACACTGTTTATGGTTTCGTAATTGCTTGCTGGCATATGCACAAATGGTAGAAATTGGACTTTGGTAACTTCATAAGGTATATGTTCCGTTATCTTCGCCATAAAACCACTCCAAGATGGCAGCCCGGGAGTATTTAGCAACTTACCACACATCCAAAGCACGTCACTACAATCAGTCATCGGATTATCTGATTCAGTTGGATGAAAAGCGTGTATATCTTGCACGACTACTGCTCGTAAGCCTTCGTCTATATCCCTGTGAAAATTCGTTATTGGTATACTTTGAATAGATTCAAGGGTTTCTAATGATAATGTAGATTTTGACCTCACCATGGATGAACATTTCTTCACAGCTGTTGAAGGCGTGACGCACTTAATTCTTCCCATGCAGTGAAATGTATTATGACCATCAACAGTATCTACGTTGATATCAACAGTATTTACCTTCCTCCCTAAAGTCAATCTTTACCAATGTATGCTAGAAATAATAAATTATACATTGTATTCAAATCAGTAACAAACTGAGATCAAGAAAGCCATAAAAAAGCGGCGAGGACAGCCAATGTGCTGACCACTCCTCATCTCACCAAAACGCCTAGTGGTCTGCGATGATCCTTCGGATCTCTAAAAATATGGACTTTACTTTAAGAGTTGAATAATGATTAATTAATCTCAAAAACATTTCAATAATCCTGCAAAAGTGACAATTTTTAGCAAATTGATAATTTCGTGATCCGAAAAGTGGCCATATTTTTTAGAGAATAAATTTACATTTACCTTTTGAGAATTTACCTTCTGAGAGAAATGTAAAAGCCTTATCTAATAGGAAATGTTCTGCTCTTTCAAATTGGTCTAGTTCATTTTCTTTCTAAAATTAACCGTTTTTGAGAAATTAGCCGAAAACCGAATGAAGATGTGTGATCGTCCGCCATTTTCAAAGATGGCGGAGTTAGCACAAGGCGGATCATTCAGGACTTTTAGTATGTTGATTAGGACCACTATTACAACAATCCTGCGAAGAGAAAAATTCATTACTAATTATGTCCACGAGTACCATATACGAGAATCCTAATTCGACTGGCCTATGATTCGATCTTGAGTTCTCCGTGTTAGCTTTCCGACATGCTACCAATCCACTGAATTGATAATTGGAAACTGTCTGCTTGTCAGTCTCATTTACGGTGAAGGAGTAATGCGCCTGTGGGAGAATGATCCTATTAAGGAGCTCCTTGTATTTGAGACACTACTACAGGGCACTTGTGACTAGCGACAGGAAGAGCGCATTGTGAAAACCCGAGTTAATCATGCGTGCAATAAAAAAATACCGTACCTGACTTATCTCTTTTATATATATATATATATATATATATATATATGTATATATAAGAGAAACATTATACACCAGGTTTCGATCCAGGGTTACTTGCATTAGCTTTCGAACATGCTATCAATACGCTAAATTGCCAACTGGATGCAGTTGTTTGGAAGTACTATTTAATGTTAAGGAGTAATGCGCATGCGCGAGGATGGCTCAGCTCTTCCTGTCGCTAGTTGCAAGTTATTATACTAATTCAGCATGATACAATTACGCTTCCCCCTACCCACCGTACCCACCGCTTTATACTTTTCCGATTTAATTGTGTTTTGATGTACTGTTTCTTCTCCACCAGTAAATCCAAGCTCCGATAATTACATAGAATAGTTTTACAACAGTTATTTTAAGAACTAAACTACTTTCGTCCATATCTCTACTGCATACGTAACAGGATACCGGTAAATAGGTTAATCTAAAATATTGTTTTATACTTCTTTTTTCACAGACGGGAATAACTAACTCGCATTTAGATACGTTTTGATACACTGATATTTCTAACTGCTATTGTTAACAGATGTTTACATATGCAAATATTGCTATCATTGTTACGGAATAAAAGCAGTTTTGCACATTTGTAGGGCGAAATTTCTGTCAGTGGGTAGAAGGAAAAAAAATGAATTTATTACTTAGGCCCCCTACTTGTAACTTTCGAGTTCATTGTGCATACATTTCTTGTAAATAACATTCATTTTGAAGGTTTTTATTGCGCTTTTCTTCATTTTCTGGTCGATTTGTCCATTCTTACGTCTCAACACTTAAAAATGTGCGGACGTTTTTCCATAAATTTGAAGAAGGAAAGAAATCCACCAACTTTTTTTTTAACTCTACAGGATAAAATACAATACTTGTAAACTGTCTGAGCAGTACGCAAGTATCAGAAGACCGTTTTGAATATTCAGTAACAATATTGTTTCCTTTCAATAAATAATAAACATATTATACAGTTTTTGTTAATTTCCCACAAAACAGCTTTTTGGATTTGTTTCCTTCTTCAAACTGACGATTCATTTAAAAGCGTGGGATATGTTAGAAGACAGAGTTGCTTGCGGTAAAACCGTCGCGTTTTCCCCGCTCTTGTAGAGAAGGGTGCCTAAGCTGATACCATGGTGAGGCGCTTTAGCCATCCATGATTCTAAAAGAGATCATAGGATGTTTATGTACCTGTTGCATTTATTTTTATGTATTTATCGTTTTTAGGTATGTATGACTCAGACCGGGATATGGGAGGGTAAAGGATAAAGGAAGGACTCGGTCAGGGCTAAGGTTCAAGCTACCATCCCAGTATTTGCCTGGTGTGTCTGAGGAAATTCCCTGAAAAGACTTCAGCCAAGATTGTCAGCCGCTGAGATTGAACACAGGACCTTCTGAATGCGTAGCATTCTCTACTACTAAGTTACGTCCGCTCGGTAGTATACTTACAAAGTTCAGTTTATAATCCAGACTGAAAGAGTCTACTGAATGTCACTCACGTTCATCTCCTACACCAAGATCAAAGTTAACATTCTACAAGTACAAATTTCAGAAGTAAATAATAATAATAATATAACAAAATTATAGAAAAACATACAGTGATAGTAGTGTTAAATTTCCAGTCTTTTAATATTAAAACATTCTTTAGTTTATTGTTCTTTTCGATGTTTCTAATTTTAGAAAATTTGGAGAGTTCCCATCTATATATTTTTCTCGGATAAATAGACTTTAAACTTAAAAATAGTATTCTTTTAATGGAATGGTTATGGATGAATCCCAAACAATACAATATTTCAGTGGCTTGTTAGCTACATCCCCGTCATTTTACAGGTGGTCGGAAAGGAACACAAGACACGTTTTTAACCGTATTTTAAAATTAGAATAAATACTTAATTACTTAATTATAACAATTTTCTACGCGAAGAAATTTGTTTCCTGGTACGTCGGGAACAAAATTTAAAACAATAGAAGAACATTTGGAAGATAAATATTTTGAGCATAGAGGTTTGAATGGTCTATGCTTCTTCCTATAAGAAGTTGGTCACACTAGGTGCATACTTTCTGAAGACCACTTTTGAACAAAACTAATTCCTATATTCACTTTTAAATGAGTGTTGTGTGTTTGTCTCTCACTTGCGTTCCGGTAATCTAATTTAATATAGAGCAGGAAATAAAAATGTGATCCATATGCACTTTACATTCATTTCTCTCCCATATCTGCCGGGTACTGACAGAAAACTTTAAGAGGTTTTAACATAATAATAAAGACATGAACATTTTGCATGCATCGTTGACAACTACCACGTAAAATTTTTGAATATCATGAATCTATGCAAACAACTACATCCAGAATGCGCTTGCTCCTGCATTAATGAGCTTTTAATCCGTTCACAGAATTTATTTCTCATTTGTAATTCATATAAAATTTAGGAGTGGATGAGTTTCATCTCTGCTACAGATCGTAAAGCAAAACAAAAGAGAAAACACAGAAGAATGAATGAAAACCAACTTTGAAGGGTCTCGTTGAGGGATAAGACCTCTTAAAAGTTCAGTATGTTAGTTTGAGACGAAGTTATGCCAAACAGTTCATAAAAATACTTTCAGTTATCAATGGTATAGGGTTAAACGTTGGTTACGTCGTGACATTATTTATTTCATTGATGATACATTGCGTTTTACGATGTCACGGTATTACCAACAGCTGTCAAGTTACAACTTTGACATAGAATACAGGAAATATTTTGGAGTCACCTAGTGGCGAAACTTCTCACTCCACAACTCTGGGTAATGCCGTGGGATTGTAAAATCCAATGTATCACGAAATTAGAAAATATAACGAGTTATAAAATATCACGAAGTTACCAAAGTGTACCCTACTGTGTAACATTAACATGTTTAACAACTGTAAATAAGAATACTGAATGTACATGCTTAATAACTAGAATTAATGGAATAATTACCATGATGTAATTGCGTTTCGAGCCCGGATAAGACGTCGACACGTTGAAGTGTAGAGCACACCAGTTGCCAAGAGTGATCCCCAGTTCCCGGTATCAGCATTGTCACTATCGCAGACAATATTCTTTACTATTTGTAGAAAGGTACATAAAGAATCCAAATGGAATTTATGAGAGGATTTTATAAGTGCCTTTCAGGGTTTATATCCGTTGAGTCGTGTGTCCAGTTCATGTTACTCAAGTTATGGTAATTAATTTTGTTGTTCTCTTTTTATTTCACTTTTGTACATCTGTCTGTCTGCTACGATCTTAATCAAACCAGGATCACAGTTCGGATCTGAGTTTAGCAGCTTGGAATATATCTTGCCATTTTAAATCTACTGACGATACAGTATAATATAACTGCAAGATTCTTTACATTTGGCTGGCTTTCGCTATCTGTGAGAGATGGGAGATTTGCTCAGAACTTATTTCGGTGTTTTTTTAAAATGTAGTTGTTCCGAAAATGCCCTCCTTTTATGACAATTGATTAATAGCATGTTTCAACTTAGAAAATCGTTGCCTCTTGACATCATTTTCTAATTACACTTCATGTGTACAATTACAGATAAATTATATGGAATTTCTGGTTCATTTTCTTAACACCTACTACTTCGTAATGTAACAGATATTCGAAATTAAATTCTAAGTGAAAATTAAACATATTCACATCATTAGTTATAATTATTGGCAGAGAACAAAGTATCACTTGATTTTGCTGAAACGATTTTGGTTGTCATCCAGCTCTCCAGTGGCTTATATTTTGTGGAAAACAAAAATCTTTAATTTTCTGTTTCCTTCTTTCGTAACCGTTTTGGCATACCAAGTATTTATTTAATTGATGAAACTGTGGATACAGGGAGAAAAGGAAGAGATACCAGCATCTTTAAATATGACGTGTCGGCGTGTTCAGTACGAGTCTTACTGCACTCGCTTCAAGACTAAAATAGAATGAAATTAATTTTCTCTCCTCGGTTTAATCGCTGCTGTGGGTTTTAATTTCAGCAGTGGTCCATTTACTCTCTCTGAAGTAATCTTTCTGACTAGTACGTAAGCTCTTGCATATTGTCGGAAGGGAAAGGGTGATGGAAGTTTCCTAGTTAAATGCAAATCTTCCATTTTCAGTATCTTATTAAATGTAAGGTTACGTAGTTGGTACTTAATTAATTTATTTGGTATTGTTTTATTTTAATTGGTTTAGATATGCACTTGCGAAGACTAGACATCAACAATACCAGTAATTAGTGCAGACGTTACTAATTTAAAATTGTTTACATAGTGAGAATATATAAGACTGAATTCATACACATTTCATAATTTATGTTCCAGTATTTACATAAGGTTACCAAATCTACTTCTATTTGTGCCAGATTGGTTTTAAAACATATTGGATATATTCTTGGGGCTACGTTTCACTTTGGTTGTGTGTCATGGACAAGCAATATCAAGCTATGTGTTTTAAACCTAACCAATTAAATTAGATGTTACATGTTAGTATTCTCTTGGAACTGACAACAAGTCATATAACATACAACAATTTTGTACTATAGTTTGGTAATAGAGTATAGTTGCTAATATGGGAATGAATTTAAAACAAAATTCCCTTATTCGAAAGTAAATGGAGGTAGAATTTCCAAATTTACACTACGGTGTATAAGAATACAGTTCATCTAGAAAGTCAGAAAATCAGAAAACAGGTAACGAATAAGTTAAAATTATCCCTTCTCTCATATAGGCCTATATAGAGTAGTAACGCACTGCACCGACAAATTTTGTGGAATAATAGATTAAAAAGCAAGAAATAAAGTCTTAGTCACGGGGTAGAAATTCCGCTACAGGCTGCCAAAGAGTAAAGAAATTAACTTTAGAACTTTGTATGTCCAACGCAACTAAAAGTAGAGCTGATGTGGCCTACTATCGTCAGAAACGTCAAACATAGTCTATGTAAATGCATATTCCAAACTTTTGTAATAGGCGCGAAAGAGATTCCCCCCAAAAATGAGAATTTCTAGAAAATTTCTCAAGTAAAAGTGCATCAAAATGAGCATGAATTTGACGATTTTTTAGCCTGTAAATAATTCGTTTGCAGCAAGTCAGTATGTTAAATAGATTCGATATGAAGAAATATTCTACTCAAAATTAGGTAGTTGCAAAATAGTCAGGAGTAAGAGTTGCATAATTCCAACGAATCTTTGGTTTACTTCTGATGAAAAATAGATACAATGTTATTTCACACTCGGAAAGCGATCATTACATATGTAAACAACTGCAATATCAGGTAAAAGATTACCACGGCGGGTTTGAATCCCAACTGGGAAAAATCTATGTGTAATTTTAAAGTTGAACAGCTTGATAAAGAGAGGTGGACTGACATTGTTAGTTGTTAAACAATACCGGATGTCGGTGAACGACTGGACATGGAGCTGGAGATTATCTATGGATTGCTGCATTTTCTAACTGGTCACGGTCCCTTTCGTCAAAAATTACATCTAATGCATATAGTGGAAGATAACATGTGCCATTTATGCAGGACCGTGGCGACGCCAGAGCACGTAACATTGTAGCTAGGGAAGAAAGAAAGCTCCTGGGGGAGACGCCCGTCACGGAGGTTCTGCGAACACCGGAACTGGTGACGGTCCTCAGGGAGCTATCTAACTAAATTTCGAATTTCCATAAGAAAAAATTCCAAAATGGCGTAGACCGCCCTGCGCGACAAGGAAGATAGAGACAGAAGATGGGATCGTGGCACAATAACTGGGGGAGCCGCGAACGTGCATCCGCGTGCAACCGCGCCAACCGCGTCATCAGTGTATAAAACAATTTATACCAGAAACATTTAGCAACTAATATTGAATAAAGATATACTCTTGCGTACAAGTGTAGCCGCTGGAATCCAGTGGCAAGAGAGCGCCTTGGGGCGGAACCCCGTCTCAAGAGACGCTTATTGTGTGCGAATGTGATATACATGTATAAGTGTGGTGAAGGAAGATCTGGAAGTAAATTAAGATAATAATCACTATTCTTTAAAAAAAACGCTAACTTTTTTGGAAACCAGAAAAGAAGCGATACATGGGGAACTGGTCACGGAATGTGTGTGTGTGTGTGTGTGAAGTGTAAAGTGATTACAAGAAGAGAGATGAGAGGGCCAAGAAGAGGGAATCTCAGAAATGTTGAAGTTAGATTAAGAGTGCTAAGTGATATTCCATAATCAACGTAAATAACAACAACAACCACCCCCCAATTTCTGTAGAAGGAGGAGACTACTAGTATGAGAAGATGAAGAAATACAATATCTGACAAGAAGGAGATGGATGCAACAATAAGGAAAGGAGGGCGACAAAAACTTTGTGGGACACTCAACCCAACCCACGCGCACCTATCCTTATCCTATCCTTCTCGTTACAGGTAAAAGAACAAGAAGCCAATCAAGTCTATGTTTATGTTGTCTTGTTATGTCCTGTGACGTCTTTTATGTGTTGTAATTGTATGTGTCTATAATAAAATTAGGATATAGCAGATAGGGACTCCCGCCCCCCAAGCAAAAGTTCCAAAATATAAGAACTTAGACCAGGAGAACATTCTGGACGCCTGGTCAAAAGTCCGTCCCACAACACCTGATGTGTAAGACAGAGGGAACACAGGAGATTCTTGGAATGTCGGAACTCCGGCAATCCAAGAACCTCTAGGGACAAGGCGAGGAGAACAAAAATGTTCGTGATGCACGTCCTTGTAAGTGAACAACTCATCTTGTGCAAAGGATGCAAAGAGGTAGGGGTGGAAAGGTGGGCCCCCTTAAATGTTAAACAATACCGTATACAAATAATAATAATAAAAAAACTAGACGTTTCTAAACTGCTGATGCTAGTTTTTTGTCACTCTTACTTGCTCTAAAACAATTGTGGATACTCGGGAGCTGAAATACCAAACTTGAATATTGCTAAGATTAAGCGTTCTCCACGCAACAAACTGAGAACATGTACAGTGTGTACTATAACATTTTAAAGGAGTTCTGAGGATACTAAGAAAAC
This sequence comes from Lepisma saccharinum, assembly GCA_022664845.1. Classification (NCBI taxonomy): domain Eukaryota; kingdom Metazoa; phylum Arthropoda; class Insecta; order Zygentoma; family Lepismatidae; genus Lepisma; species Lepisma saccharinum. The sequence continues at coordinate 53,100 of JAGDQP010007588.1, read as the reverse complement.
GTCTTTTAGTAGAGGAAAACATTTTAGAAGTTGAATAAGTTCTTGCGTAATACATGTTTGAAATCAAAGAAAATAGTTTATGCTCACCCTGAATTTCAAAGCGTACAAAAAATGTAATAATGAAACACTACAGAAAGGAGAATTATTTTTTTTAGTGTGGAGGATTTTCGTTTTACTACCTTGAAACGGGCTTGAATAAATATCATAAAGAATTCTTTTGTGTTTCCACTGCAATTAAAAAAAAGCCTTAACGCGACTGACAGGGGACGGGTGTTAAAAGGCAACCCTTAACGCTTATTTCTTTACCCAGAATTTCTTAGTCAACAGCATTTCTTAAATGTCTCTTGTTCTTTTCATTAATTTCCTTTCTCGTTTCTTTTATAAATATTTCTTAAGAAAGGGAAACGCTTCCTTACATTGTTATTACATTTTTCGCTCCATCTCATACCCAACACCATCCTTTGAATCAGCCTCTTTTGTGTTTGTGTGGCGTTACAAGTAAAGGAAAATTAAATGTCTAGACCTTCACTCTTCTCCTTCTTCTATGATGTTTTGTAAAAACCTTTTCCTCTCTTTTCTGTTATTCAAACGAAATTTGTTTTTGCCAGGCGTAAATAGAACTTTAATTTGAATCTTGAAATGTCTCGCTGACTGATTCTACTTTGTTTCTCGCGAGTAGTGTTGACAGTCTTGTTATCACTGTATTATTATTATTATTATTATCATCTACAGTCGAATTATTTTTCTTTAAAGAAATCTCTCTTTCAACTTATTCATTTATATTGATTGTCAGCAGTAATTCCGTCAGACTCCCATGTGGTGTGCTGTCACCCCGCAAAATCCTCGAAAGCACAATCTGAACTTTAAATTTTTACGGCCAAAAACAATAGAAACCGTGCAAAACTCCACTTACACTCTCCCCTAATTTTGACTTTACACCACCACCCCAAACTGAAAATCCTGGCGGAATACCTGATTGACTGTAATATTCATATTTACGAAACAAATTCCTGTTATGTTAAACATTATTCGAAATTTACTTCATGCTAAATTCTTGATCATTTCGTACTTCAGCACTTTTTATTCATTAAGTGATTAAATATATGAACAGTGTTTCTGTTGTCCATTGTTCCGCCGTGTACTACATGCCTCAACTTTTTCACGATTTGTTTTCAATGAAGAAGTGCCAACCTGAGAAAGCATGAGGAGTGAAGCACCAGGAGGTATTCCAGGATGGTTCGGGTTCCAATCCTAGGTGGGTCAAGGATGTTTACCTATTAAAAACAAAAATTATGAGTCAAAGCAAACTAAACTGATCAAAGCTTATGAAAAGAACAATAGGATAATCTCAGTTTCTGGCTTTCTGCAAAACTATGCCACTGGTAGAAGAGTGTGAGTTCATTATATTTTAGTAGATTGTACTTTTTCTTCTTCAGCAAAGAAATTGGTAAGTTATTGTACTTGTATGTACTTCGTAAGAATCGGTAAGCAATATCTGTAAAGGACTATCCTAAAATAATTACACAGACCTACACTTCTTCATTAGTAAAGAAGTACTTTAAAAAAGAAGTCCATAATTACCCATGTTTCTTTTATATTAGCGTACCGTCTCTGTTGACAAAAATCGATTTGTTAACAGTTAAATATATCTTTTTCGCTTTAAATATGCGTTTATCAATGAAAATTTTAAGGTTTAAATACCGTGTGTAAGATTTTTCTTGTTCACATTTGATTTACACACTAAATTCAATAATAATATCGATTACTGATCACACACGAGCCCGTGACGTTACACCCAGTTGACATTTTTGACGTATCAAAGTGGTAATAACCATAGATGCAAAGTTTGTCATACTGTTCACACCTCGTAAGTAGATTGAATTTGGATATATAGAAACCACAGAATACGTTTTAAGAGTATAATGAAAATCGGTAACCGTTTATGTTCTTGAGGTTTTTATTTCAAGTTTTGGTTGCAAACATAAAGAAGGTTTTAAGTTGCTTTGGATAAACTTTTTCAAGGCAATCAGCTTTCAATGTCATTTGCAATAATAAGTGCAGCTTGGAGTTGTAAAAAATACTAGCTCTTTCCGACAGGAGAATCGTTTCACTGTACGCCTAATAGTTAGACAACCAACATAACAGTACAAATATGCCCTAAAACTTGGCATGCCAGGACATTCCTCCATTAGGAGGAAGAAAGCATTGATTCGCTCAGAATCATTTAGAGAACCACGAGGTAGATAGATAGGCGCAGAAATTCCATTCACGTTAAGTTCTAAGAAATAGAAATTAATGCAAAGAAAAGGACAATAATAATAATGGACATCGTGTAGGAATCGTCATTTCGAAATGCAACAAAACTTCTCTTGTTGAAACACCCACCCACCCCCCCACACACACACACACACACACACAGAGAGAGAGAGAGAGAGAGAGAGAGAGACACAAAGAGAGAAAGAGAGAGAGAGATAAAACATGGAGTAAGACGGGGAAAGAGCGAAAAATAGAGGAGAAAAGAAGGAAAGATGGAAAGAAAAACGGCAAAAGATATGGAAATAAATTAAATGTTAACGCTTATGAATGCACAGTCTGTACCTCTCCCCACTGCCCCGTCTCTCTCTCCCTCTCTGCCTTGTATTTTTTTCCCTTTACGGGATCAATCTCTTTCAGGAGCAATCGCGAACCTCATTTACAGTGCTTAATTCCTTGAAGAAAATAATAGAAATTTGGGCGGGAAATCGAACCGAAAACTTTGAGAATGAGAGTCTCATACGCTGTTCACTTAGCTACATAGACCATAACAAATGCGTTGTTAAATCTGCCACTAACCTCGACACTGTCAGCGAGTTACCACTGGTTTTATTTGAAGTTTGAATTTTATTTACGGCCTTTGGGCATCTATGGCTCAGGCCCCCGGTTCCATAAAATCATTTGATCTCTAGATCATGATCAACCAAGAATTAATCCCCAATCTTGAGAACTTACTGTTGCACCGACCTATTGTGAATATAATGTTCTAATAATTACAACACTAATGAACTAGTTTATAACAATTCTCACAGACAGAATGAACACACCAGAATTGAAACGGGTCATCGGGTGATGCGGGGCAGGTTATGGACCGCTACCAGGTCTAGGATTAGAACCCATTCTGACTCGGTGATTAGATTGAGACCCGATAACCCGGAAGACAAAGAAGATATATTAATTATATCCTTGCCTTGCAACAGTGTTTCTTTCAGGGGTGACCAGGACCGGAGATGTTACATCCAAAGCACGAAAGGTACGACGCCGAAATTTCCAGTTAATTAAATTTTTCAGACTAGGTCAATCGGATTACCACGTCATTCGGGTCAAGTTTTGAACCGGCCTGATCACCAGATCGTCAAAAGTAGCCCGGTTTTAGCTCAGGAGCACGAACACGCACAAAAGAGAGAGAGAGAGAGAGTGTGTGTGTGTGTGTGTGTGTAACAGAGAGAAATATTAAGTAAGAGAAAAAGATAAAGATGAATAGAGAGGGAGAAGAAGAGAAAAATCGAACACATGACAAGAAAACGTCAAGAAACATAGGGAGGGAGAAAGACCAATGAGAAATATTAATACTATTCATCATTATGATAAAGAAGACACACATTATTTACTCTGATTCCAGTCATTGATCCCTCGTAAGTTCTCCAACTGATGATGAATCTCTGTTAGAAACCATTATTTAATGAAACAAAGACACCACCTGGTTGGGAATCGAACCGAGGAATCAGTTTAGAACCCTAGCACCATAGGTTGCTCTACCCAAAACATGCTTAACAAATGGTTTCTTTCTAAGAATAATAACATAAAAAGTGGATACTTTAGATAAATGGCATGTTATTAATTGTCCTGTTAACTAACTATGTACTTTATTTTGCCTTTCCCAACCAACATTTGCAAATTGTCTCCTGTATAGTGAGATACGTGTTTGCTTCCACATTCTTAAGGATTCTCCGTTTAATATAAGAAGTCATTCTCGATTCTGCACAATCGCTTTGTAAATAATACCTTGGCTTAGACAGGTTTTGGACCGATGTTGGCTAGCTTTAGTTCTAAAACGTCGAGCACGTGGCCCTACACCATTTTGCCAGATAAATACATAAGCCAAAAATTGCAAACTTCAGAGCTGATCTTTGGAAATAGTCGGCTTCTTCCTGTAAGTTGTTTACTTCAGAGTGCACGCCGAAATTTAGTTATTCGACGAATTATCGACAAATTAGTGTCCACTGATATCCGAAATAATAAAATATTCAGAAAAAATGAAAGAAATAATAACATCTTGTGCAGTAATTTCATCCTCCAAGTTCAAAAGACAAGCTTGTAAGAATTCTTCTTATTATTATCCACATCCGATAGCGGTCTTTATTAAAAACGAACACTGACTGCTTAATGATATTTTCTTTTAAGGTAAAACCTTTATATAGCGGACGACACCATCAAAGGTTTTAGCTGAAATAATTTTTCTGGTGTAAGTCATTTTTTTATTACGAAGACAAATGAAGACTTAGGTTCCTCCCCCGGGAGTAAGTCAGGCTACGCCGAAATTTCGTCGGCGAAGGTAGGGCCAACGACAGGGTTTGAAAGATTCCGAAAAGGAACCGACGTCGGCTGGCGGGGTTACATTCAAATGATGTCAAGCCTGGGACCGACGAGTGCCCGAAAAATGGTTCCAACTCAACACCATTTATGTGTCGGAAGCGACCTTGTTAACATTGCTTTTATTCAACTGCAATAGCTTTTACTCTAAATGGATAGTCCATATTATTATTTGAAAAATAATTTGAATTAAAATTAAAAAAGAAAACTGTTTTTGCCTGGATTTTTACTCATGAACCCAATTTTCTTTTTTAAAATGAAAATTGGATTGATCAGGGTTTGAAGTCGCGACCCCAGGCGTTAGAGACGATCATGATAACCATCATACCACAGATATTTGTTTATTCTGATAATGAGAAGACAGTATTCACTAGAAACTATCTATGTTCTGCGGGTCTCCGATCTCATAACAAAACAAGATCAACTCATGGGTACTAATTTCCCTATAAGTAGTCGAATAAATAAATTTCGGCTTGTACTTTGGAGTAAGCAACTTACAGGAAGACGTCGTTAATTTCCAAAAATCAGCTTGAACTTAGCAATATTTGGCTTGTATATTTATCTGGCAAGATGGTGTAGGGCCACGTGCTCGACTTTTTAGTACTAAAGCTAGCCAACATCGATTCAAACCCTGTTCAAGCCAAGGTATTTTTACAAAGCGTTTGTGAAATATCAAGAGTGCCCTCTTATTTCCAATTATTTTTTTCCTATGGAATTAAACGCTGTGAATGATGTTTGCGATCCCTCCTGAAAGAAATTTATCCCGTAAAGGGGGGGAAACATAAGACAGAGAGAGGTGTGGTGCATTGGGGAAAGACGCAAACTGTGTATTGATAAGCGTTAAAATTTCATTTATTTCCATGTCTCCGCCATTTTTCTTTTTCTCTTTCCTCCTTATCTCCTCTCTTTTTTCGCTTTCCTCTTCTTCTTCCACATCTCTCTCTCTCTCTGTGTGTGTGTGTGTTTGTGTTTGAACAATTCAAGTTTTGTTGCATTGCATAATGCGATTTCTGCATGATATCCATATTATTGTTTTTCTTTTCTTTGCATTAATTCCTATATCTTAGAACTTAACGTGAATGGAATTTCTGCCTATCTATCTCGTGGTTGTCTAATTAATGCTCAACGACTCATTTTTCTTCCTCCAAATGGAGGAATATCCTGTCATGCCATGTTTTGGCGCACATTTGTACTGTTATGTTGGTTATCTAACTATTAGGCGTATAGTGAAGCAGTTCTCCTGGAAGGAAAAGCTAGTATTTTTACATTCTTTTCTTTCGTTCACAATGGTCCGTGGTGTCTTCAAATCTTAGAACGTTAATTGAACTCATTTCACGACGTCATAGAATGATGAAATTTTGCAGAGCGACGTAAATCCGGTGACAATACAGTATTTCACTGTTACTTTCATATATTTCTATGTATTTATATATTTTAATAGTCAATTTTAATAAATTTTTATTCTCAACTTCTTTATCCTAAAATAAAGGCTAGCCTGCAACTGGCCTGGGCTTTCCTCTTTGCATAACACTTTTGGATTTGGGTCGCAAAACATTTAACTTGAGAAAATGTATCCGAACATCGAAATAACTAGAAATAAATTAATGAGAAACTTTTTTAACACATTCTTTTCTTAATCAATTCGTACTAAAATGTAAAAAAATAAATTTGTTTGTGTATGACTAAAAAGAAAAGAATGGGGCGCGTTATTTCAAGAATTTATAAAGTGGCTGTATATGAGAGCGCACCCCTATGCTTTTCTTTTTAGGCATGCATAAACAATTTTTTTTACTTTTTAGTACGAATTGTTTAAGAAAAGAAAAGTTTTATTATCTTTAATAAGTCTTTTTATTATTTTTTATAACTCCAACCTCCACTTATTATTGTAAGTGGATGTACAATTAGAAAAAGCAACAACAACTATTTAAACACGCTCACCTCATACGTCCACCGCTTCGAAAACTTTCATAGTGATTTAAGAATATGAATAAACGCGACATTCTCATAGCTTTCTTGACTGCTGGGTATATGTAAAAGTGTTAATTAATTTTTTAATTTTTTAAAATGCATTCAATTATATCTTCATATATACATCTAAAATTTAATTTTTTAAGCTTAATAGGCATTTGCAGTCGAAAATCGTCATGTATAGGATGGATGACTTGCCTCGGGGACAAAAACTGTGAAGGTTTGGGGCAGATATTATATTCGCTTGGCGGCGCCTACTAAAGGGCTGGAAGTCTACAGGCAGGACAATGATACTCAAATCGCTCCGTTTCTCCATAGAACAGCCGAAGAAATCACTGTACCTCCGGGCTTCGCAGTCATTAAAACTTAGGTGCAGGATCATACAGTAATTGATACGAAGTGCCTTGCAGTACATAAAAGATCTTGATCTACTCATGACAGAAGTATAAGAAAAGTCAGTACACAGCGGCGTATTCTCCATGAATGCAAGGCGTGCATTTCATGCCTTTCGACTCTAGTTTATTTATTTTATTATTTTCCAAGGAGAAAACAGGAAAGATTTCGAGAAGTTACGAAACTTCTTCACCTGATATCCTAGACCAGAAACCCGTAATACGAAAGCTGGCAGTAAGTAGATTAGTAAACTGTTCACGTGTGGCGCTGCAGTATTCTCGTCTATGTATGTGGACGTCTACTCAAGATCTTTGTCGTCCGCTTGCCTGTAAACGTATGTTTTTTTGGGTCCAAGACGAGGGAGAAACCCAAAATGCACGCAACGCTAAAAGCTGCATTCAGCATAGTTGCCATCTAGATGAGAGAGTGTGTGTTGCAGCGCTGCCAATGTATGTGGAATTCCACAAAGTGTTTGTAATTTTGGCAGTTGTGTGTAATTTGCGTGGAGTGGAATTCTGTGTGGAATTTTGTATTTGCAGAAAAATCACAAGATAAAATTCTAAATGTGTTATATACTCATATTTTCTTGACTTTACTGAGGATACTTCCTATTTTTGCCTTTCATCTAGAAGAGGATAAAAGTTATGAAGTAACTTAATTACTTCCTCCTTAGTGGCAGCTGTAATTTCCGCGACGGCAACAGATGATCATTTTCGTTTCAAATTCTTATTTACTCTCTATGTTTTGTGTATACCTGCCGTGCCATCCTATTTTTTTTTCTGTAGGAGAATATAATTTACCACCAAAATGAGAAGAAATTATCATCTTTTTCGGTTCCAGTTTTCGCATGAAAACTGACATGCGATTGAAATACTTGTAAATCACCTGTGAGACTTCGTTAGTCGAGGTCTATGACATTAAGAAAGAGGTAATTGCAAGTTTGTAAAAAGCAATTAGATGGAAGTCATCTCTAATTCTCATACATAATTCTTTATAATAATAGTAGTAGTATTAGTAGTAGTGGTGGTGGTGGTGCTAGTAGTAGTAATATTAATAACATTACATGCCCAACCTCAAAAGTCAGGATACCCACTGTACAATAAAGTCTTCACTGACTGGATCCACGGTGTTATGCTGGATTCAGTATTAGCAGGAAAACCATCGCTTTGAAATACCAATATATAAATTACTGTCAATGCCAAACAAATTTTCAATAGACACCCACATATCGAAAAATTGACTATGTTAAAGGGATGCTTCTCTGATCCCATACAATTTTCAGGTCTGTATGAAGTTACTTATAACTAAAAAAATATATATGTTGGAGTGACTACAAGACGTAGCTTAACCACCATGATTAGGGAACGTGAAACAAATGCCGTTTCTGGTTTGTTCCATAACGAAAGCCATATCATAAAACAATCACACATTGTATACGGATCGAAATCCCATATCGACAGCCCAATTAAAGAAGTCTATTACGTAGCTTCAAATTATATATATATCTGCTCTCAACACAGACAGGGGAACATTTTTAACCAAGTCCTGTCCTCCTTCATTGAAGTCATGTTTACAACGTATTGAAAGCATGGAACATGTGAAATTCATATTCCTTTCCAAACTTCTTGAAAGTTGATCTCGTAATAGTTAATTCCTCCCGTGCTAATAGTACGAAGGTATTTCCATCTCCTCGGACACAATATGAATTAAAGGGAAGAGTACTGCACGTTAGGAAAGACGTGTAAGAAGAAAACCACAGACTGAAACGGTCGACAAAGTGAACGGAAATGGACATGGCAGGAAGCCAAGGTAATGAAATAGGAAAGGCAGGAAAACTCAGAAAGACGACGAAGAAACCTGGAGGACATCCGCTTACGTCGAAGAACGGAAACGGATGATCTCAAAGATAAATAAGACAATTAGATTATTATTATTATTATTGAACCGTTACGCATTTTGAAAGAAAGGAACAAAAATAGAAACTAATTAACGTAAAAAAGCACAGCAATGTGAAGAAGCAACATAAGTCATCAGCGCTTTAGAGAAAAACGTTTTTTTTTAACGATTCAAAACTCAATTTTCTGTTTCTACGCGGCCATCCGACTATAATTAGTAACAGGAGACCAATAAAATCAGTAAACTTTGATGTAACTGAACACGCATTAGAAAATTGCTTAAAATGTATACATTTCGTTTGAGAAACATATGCCTATGTAATTTATTACGTTTAGCAGAAGACAAATGAAGAAATAATATTTAAATAATAACACGTAAACAAATTAACATAGTAGAACTAATGGTGGCACAAAGTGTTCAGAAATTCATTGCCAACACTGCGATTAGTATTCTACGTTCATTATTTCTATTTATTTCGTATTAAGCATTGTTGTGAATATCCATAGTAAACTTTTAGATTTAGGATTCCACAATAATTTTCTGGGAAAACTCAATCAGAATGCTAACCGGCTTGTCACCGCCTTCTCCACGATTATTTGATTTACATTAGTTGGCAATTTCTGTAAATGACTTCATGTATTTTTTATTTTTAAGGAAAGAATCATAGCTGTCCCTTTAAAACTGGATTCTCTTTTGTGTTTTCTTTGCAGATGGTATCACAATCAAGTCTTCAAGTACAGTTAGCACCTACTTTAGAACACCAAACTGCAGCCATGTTGAATATTCTTCGTCGGTACAAATGGCATCAATTTGCAATTGTTACAAGTCAGATTGCTGGCCATGCTGACTTTATTCAGGAAGTTAGGGAACAAATTCTTCAGATGCAACAAACCATGAAGTAAGTATTAATAACTTATATTCTTTTGCTCATAGATAGCTACTACCACTACTTAACACTCTTGTTGTTATTTATAAGCCTTTTAGTTTTAAAAGTTTGTCCCATATAGGGCCTATTAGATAACTGAAATTGTAGCTCAAATTGCAGTGAACGAAATAGTTGGCAAACTTAAGGTTAAACAATTGGAAGCCTCGTGAGAGGTAATAAAGAGTAAAAACTTCACTCGTGATTTTCAGTAATTTATAATTGAAAAAAGGCATGACATTCATAACAGTACATTCGATTTCGACCGGGTATTTCACGCCGAACTAAAATACAGTAAAATCAGCCTCAGTGATTTTCTAATAGGTCTTTTTTAATACGGACGATGTACGTGCGTGAAGAAAAATAACCTTTACAAGAACAAATATGTATCTATTTATTTACGTTTTCATTGAATGGACCATTATGCGTTATACTAAATTATAGTCAGCATTAATGTTCACCTGTTATATAGCTGAATTATATACTATTAATATACTTTATTTGAAGTTACAATTAAAGAAAATACATGTTCGCTTTCTAAAATCTTTATTTGATTACTTTAATGTGTTCGAAAATGTACGCTAGTTGTATACAAAATGTACTCAATTAAATTTACTTGGTGCGTATCTGGAATAACCGTGCATAGAATGCGTAAATTAGAAACTAGCTTCGACCACTTTTTGAATTTCTATTACTCTTTGATTGCCGTGTTATGGCCTATGCATTATTAGGAAAGTTAAAGGAGCGTTTTTGGAGTTTCACAAGGTGGACGCTAGATGTCTGTACTTTTGTCACCTAAAAAGCGAAGCGAGTAACTTTTTTATTTGGAAAGAATTTATTGTTTTCTTATGATTGTTAATGACAGATGAATAAAGGATAATAATTAGTGTTTAAAGAATAAACTAAGAACAAAGAAGGACAATAGATTTTATATGGTAAAGTTTTAGGTACACCGAAAAGATGTACGGACCAAATATGTAAATGGTTCATGGCGGGAACTTCAAACTAGAGGTGGAATTTATATAGTTAAATGTTTTGTCGTTAACCCTCTGAATAAATACCTTGCTTTTAACGCCATAGACGTTTGATTATAGTTAGACGTTTTGGAGCATTTGTTTGTGGTTGCGGTGTCTGCTTTAAGCGCCGTGCAATTACTTACGAATACATCTAAAAATATAGTTAACGTAGCCCCACTACGGTGTAGCTTTGGGGCATGTTTTTAGATAGTGATTGGTCATTCTAAAACCTCGAAGGTAACCTATCAAACGACCCTGAAGATTAGCCGGAGCAAACTAAGAAAACAGAAAGGTCTCGTGACAGTAAAGATAAAAAGCCGCCGCACAGCAGCAACACGAGGCCCCACCCATTACAGCCGTTTATACTCATACTGTGCACTCTTAGTACATCTTTGTGTACCTTTTCTATTAGTACATTTTTGTTGATAATCTGTTGGCAAAATACACAAAATGACTAAAAACGGTTCTGATAATCACCTTTAAAGTACATCAATGAGCGATGTTGATAATATAGGAACAAGGTAAATATTCTGTTTGTCCCAAGGCAGAATTACAGAACATATAATCTTCTGTACTCCCAAGCTCTGTCGCTGCTACATATGGACTCGTAGTAAGCAATAAATATGCTTTACGAAAAGACGCCATTGTAGTATTTAGATGAAATGAGTTTCTTTGTAAATTCATTATTTTAAATTATATAGAAGGTTTCGTGTGCTAAGTATTTCATCGTAAAACTAAGAAATTAGTTACAAACACTTTGAACATCTCTATCTTCTGCTTTCAAAGAAGCTCTTATGTTGAACTGATTTAATCTTGTATCTAACTTGGTCCATAGATATCTGTAAACACAAACAGAAGAGTCTGTGTTTTGAAACCTCTTCTCTCTTTCCTTCAAAGAAGGTAAAATTGGTTGCTCTCACTGTGATGTAAATAATGTCTTTCAGTTTGTTCAATCGGCAACCTTTTTGTTTCTTCTTCAATTTCCTTTTAAGGTACAATAAAGTTTGTTGCTGTCTAGAAATCAAAATACTCATCGCTTTCGAGTTTAAAATAAGAATTGTTGTAGGTGGAACATTTATCTGCCTTGCGATTTATTTTTGTCTCGATTTTTGCCGAGAAAAAAAGAAAATCGTATTTAATGTTAGATCTTGATGTTTATACTATGCAACAAAGAAACTATACACATTAGGTTTCGTATTTCGTTTACGAGGTATTCAATGAAGTGAGGGAAGTTTTTTTAAACTTTTTCTTTGGTACAATTCAAAACATTTTATTGTTCAGTCTGTTTCGTCATCATCGTTGACATTCTAACCATTGAAAGAATTATTATTTAGTTGTTGGGTTCATAAATCTTGATGCTTTTCTCTACTTTGTTTTAGAGAAAACATTTCTCACGTTTACTCAATACCTTATCCAACTTAGCTACAGATAACACACTCAATCCGCTAGATATCTCACTAACCATTTAAGTTTACTGTACAAGTGAATAGCATGATGTCATTAGAACATATAGTGACCAAAGTGTGTAAATGTAAGCAGAAGTGATCGTGAAGAGATAGGTTAACATAATTTCCCTTCAGGAAGACGTGTGTTCCCGACACTTTATACTTTTTATACTTCTTCTGCATAAAATTGACGCAATTTTACAGAAGACGTCAACAAGAAATGTATCTTTGTATTTTGAAAAGAGTGTCAATAACTCGCCATCAGTGTGACACCATATGGTAACAGTGTAATCATATCAAAGACAGAGTTTTACCATCTTACAAGGGAATGCTTTTGTTCGAACAAAAAGTCTAGTGCGAAAATATGTTTTTCCTGAACAATGTGATACACTGAGATCGAAATGGACGATCATTCATTTCTGAATTGCTATCTTCCTCTCCAAACTGACCAATGACTACTTGCAGTAGCGTAACGAAATGAGTGCGGGCCCGCCCGCAAAACTTTATTCCGGGTCCCCTTTATAAAAGTGTATGGCAAGTAGTGTTAATGTATACTGCTACTGACGATAAATTTAAATTGAGGCTTAATACCAAATTTAATGGGCTCCAAGTAATTGACTAGCCCGGGGCCCCGCATAACTTCGCTTATTAACAACAACTTAGGGGCGTGATCATGTCTAAAATGCTTAAAAAATCGAATTTGAGTATTTTTGTAATTTTCGGTCGTAGCGCCACCTTGCACCGGATATACACTCTAGAGGTCGTAAGGTGTCTATATACCAAATATGAGTTGATTTCCTTAGTAGCCTAAATTGTTAAACATCACAGTGACGTTGAAAGGGTTAACTACATCCCTTAATAATAAATGGGAGATTCTCCTAACATTACAAAACTGGACTCCGGATATATCAAGTTTTTAGTTTGTGTCTTTTGCATGCAATATTTATCCTTAAATTATAAATTAAAATTGTATTAAATAATATAAATCTAGAAAATCGGCCGCGGGCTCTCTTTTACCTGGGCCCGCCGTTACCCGAACGTTACGCCACTGACTACTTGAATACTGTATAGTGCAAAAGACTGGAAACAACCTTATAAGTCGTGTGAAGGGAGTGAGACAAAATATTGAATAGAAGTAATGTGGATGCTGCGTTACCAAATGTAGTAGATGAGAATAATGGCAGTCATCTTGAAAGCCGCCATCTTGGAATTTGTTCGACAATTTATAATGTAAAGTGAGTCATGTGACATATCATTTAAGGCTAGTTTGTTTCAAGAAATCCAAAACTGAAGTCAGTTTTTATCTAACTTTATTCGTTCAGGGAATAAGGCCACTTACTGTTGGGATTTTTCGTCCTACAAAATGTGTGTAAAGTTACCTTTGGGCGGACACACAAACCCAGTATTTTTCTCAAATCCTTAAGGGCCCTGTGAAGTATATTGGGTTCAACAGCGGCGTAGGTATGTTTGAATCCGTTGCTGGTGATGGTGTAGCGCGTTGACTTTTCACGACACACTGTCTTGTTAATGAGTCCAAAAATTGAAATTAAAAGGCATAAAACCCGATGAACAAAAGAGGTATTAGATAAAAATGGTGCTTGTTTAAAAGTGAATGGTTTGGGTCGTCTATGAAGTGATTAAAACAGACGAGAAGCAAACAATGGCTACATTTTACAAATACGAATTCTTCGCATGCATCAACATCACACGACTGCAAGCGAATATCTAAAACTTGTTCAATAGCATTGTGAAGGTTGATAATTTCAGCTGAAACATCATACCCTGACATTTTACATGCATAGATTAGCATTTCGAAATTATTTCGCGCCAAGTTCATTGTACACAACTGAAAACATGTCCATTATAAACACTTGGTTATGAAGTTTTGTTTGAGAAGTTTCGAAGTTACATCTCACGAAATCATTAATTCTTCTCACGTAAATTCTCAGCTGGTGAAAGAAATACACGTCCAATAGTTGCACGTATTTTGTTGTTTTAGGAGGAATTAGTTTTATTGAGATGTCTGCGTCGGGTGGCACCCTAGACAAAGACGAGTTGTTCTTGTGATCACTCCAAGTATCAACAAGAAGCATAGCTCTCTGATGAATATTTTCTGCAAATATGTGTTCAAAAACGTTCCCTAAATTATCATTAGTCATTTTTTCCGCTTGCACTAACATCAACGTACATATTTGGAGTAAGATTTTTGGTAATGTGTCTTCTAACAGTGATACCAAATGTACAGTTTTTCTCTTGGAAACAGATGTAAATTTTCTTGGCTAGCTTTACTGCTTTTGAAAGTAGAACTTCAATACGTTGTACTGTGAACAGACTGAACGGTTTCTTGGGTAAGTTTCTTTCCTGATTTTGTCACCGTTTTTGTCACTGTTCCATATATTTGCATCGTTGAAGATTCCAGTGCTGACAAAATTATTAACGTCTGTACCAACCTTTTGTCCAGTCATGATATGTTCTGCATCATCTTTTATATCTTTAACTCTCACATTTGTTTATTTTCCGTGAAGAATTATCTTTTTTGAACTTTTGAATGAAAGTTGATAAAGCTCTGAAGGTTTTAAGTCGACATTCTTTTGCAGCTTGCAAAGAACATAGTTGCAAATGAGGTGCAAAAGTAGATGAATATACAATATTTTGGCCACAACGTAAAACCAAGGATAAATAGAACCAGTCCAAATTTAATTACCACAGAATATATTTTAAAACCACCTGAGTTCCAGAATATCTTGTCCTCATACCAAAAACAATTTTGTTAACTGGTTCACAGCTAAAACCCTACTATGCTAGTGGTCAAACGTGAAATCAATAATGCAGAATTTTACATGAAATCAATAATAATGCAGAATTTTACATCAACCAAATAAAATTAAGGTATCAACAACTAGATAAAAAAGAAATGACTATCAATTCGCTCAACTCATTAACAGCACTACTGTGTGCAGACACTTTTGGAACATCATTGTGCCCCAAAATACTTGCGTACAATTATAAACTTACTACTGTCATGTCTTTAAAATGCCTAATGCCTTGCTGGAACATTAATAGTATTAAAAACAGTATAAAAATTTTCAGAAACTGGTCAACGGCAAACAATGCATCTTACCTTAGTAAAGTAGTTCGTTATGCTCCGGCCTGTACATTGTGATCTCAATGTTAAAAAGAAAAAATCTTACGAATACAAAAGATTCTTATTTAAGATAGGCTTGAAGACAAATTATGTTGCACATCTATGTCTTCAAACGAAAGGCTAGGAAAACCAATTAAGCTGAATATATATCTTCTCCTTTGTACAATTTCCTCTAACATCATCTTATTAACATGCATCACACGTAACATTAACACCTTGTAAGCTTCACCTTTCATCTGCGCATTTTTTTAGTATGTAAATTAAGGAAGTGCTTTTCTTTGCACTAGACAAAAGGAGGTTTGTAAACATCTCTTCAAGAGGCAAATTACAGTCGACTCTGTGCTTTGACTGTCTCGAGAAGAGATCGTAATGAGTGAAATGGAACAAAAGAACCTCTTAAAATTGAGCTTGATTTTGTTTTTGTTAAGATACAGAGACGTGCAGTAAATTTTACATTCCGTTTGATTAGATCTATTTTGCTGTGGACTGAGTATATTTTGTAATTCTGAGTGAGTGAGGAATGTGGGAGATGTTAACGATTCCAGACTTTTGAATGACCTTTTCTATAATGGAACAAATATCATTATCTTATTAGTACTCTGCTATACTTGGATATAAATATCCTTTAGACGTTCGTGAACAATGTACGTATATGTACTAAGCTTACTCGGCTTATATCATGTTTCATGTCTCTATCTTTTCATGGAACAATTACTGTCCTACTCAGCTCCCCGTGGTTTTTTAGTTACGCTCGAGGACTTTCAATAAACACCTAGATTCGAGTACTGTTGCTGCTCATCCTGACTAAGGTGTACTAAATATGTTCTCAGCTTCAGGCAAATCCGCGATGGTACCTAGATTGAGGTTCTGTTTCCCATCCTTTCCTCCGAGAAAATGTTCGCCCCAAACTCCTGTCGAGTGCATGTATTAGATGACTGTTTGTACTGCCCAATATAAAGTTACTAATTAACTCCAAATTTTCGTGCTGATATACCTGTAAGTTCCCTCGCGATGGTAGGACAAAATGTTATGTAGCTTGGCAATAAGTGTTTAGAGGAATATATGTACATCAAGCTAGGATGAGCTCTTTAAGTCCAGGGGATGGTGTGAGGTCCGTGTGCAAAAATTTTAGCGGAGAGTTTCTCTTTTGATTATTCTCAACGTAGTCACAGACACCTTGAAAATCGATCTCGTCAATCTGTCACGTTATCCATTTCCAAGATGGCAACCTAATCCAATATGGCCGTTCCACCAACATGCCAATTTGCAGAAATTCATCTCTTGGCAGATTATTTATTTCAATCCTCTATGCGATATGTGCACAAATTTTAGCGGGGAGCACAATATTATTGTTACTAGTGCCCCTATTACATAAAAGTGACGTTGTCATCCCGCCAGGCAGTCCATTTGAGAGGTACACACCTTTGTCAACAACAACATGCATCCGTATTTTGCAATGAAAGTGCTGACTAATTAGAGGATTGTTTTAAAAGGTTACTACTTTATTTTAGCATACATATTTAATAGAAACTAAATTGAATTATAAACATCAATAAATAGCATACATGTTTAGTCGTTCGTGAGTATGAAATGAGTTTAACGTACGACGTAATTAAAGATATATAGTAGTCAATATCGCGTAACCTATACATAAAATGATCACACAGACACCGCATAGTGTTAATTACAGCACTGACTTACTATGACTTACCTACATATTGAATGTATTACTGTAGTGAAATACGCAGTATTGACACTAAAGAGAAAATTTAGAATAATTTTAAGAAAACACAATATGGCACATAGAATTCTATGTTGTGCAATGTTGCTGCAGTTTTCAGCCATATATTGACAAAACGAGCAGCATGTTACTTTATTATTAAAGCAATTGCATCTTTTCCTGCAATGTTATCCATTATATACTTCAAGTGGTCAATAAGAAACAAGGGTCCTTATAGAGGTAGTTTGCCGAATCCCATTCTCTGCAATTCAACAGCCGGTATTAACTATTGAAGATGTTTTATTGCATGTGGAGAGCCTTTCTAACCATACCAGAACTTGTAGATCGCCCGCAGAATGTGAGGTTTAAAGCAGCTAGATCTTGGTCGGTGTAAACACAGTTTAATCTGGAAAGATATCGATCTATGTTTCATGTAATAGCGGAGCCTGTCTAAGGTTGAACATTTTGAAGAATGCTGTAGTTCACGAACTTGCGGATACAGAAGAATTACGTTTTTTTTCTAAAATCATAATACAATTTATCAGATACTGCACTCTCTACCAACATTTCTTAAAATCCAAATAGTTGTATGATTGACCATCAGAAACTCGAAAGCTTTGACTTTCTTGCTACCTTGCTGATTGTGTCACATCCCATAAGAGCGTCCAATGCAGAAAGTATTTTGCAAACTAAGTGCTTTATTTATGAATTTTCTAGAGGGGAAATCGTGAGCTAACACTTAACAATCGCAGTCCTCCTCCACCATGAGCTAAATAGAAAATGGAATACCGATATTATCTACTAGATATTTTACAGACATAAGCCTATCTGTATTGATAAGTATTGCGGTGCATTTTATTTACTTGATACTAGAATCCATAGACTTAAGAATGTTAAACGAAAGCTGAGGAAGACGACGGATATGTTTTCTCATCTTAATAGAGGCTATAGTAAAAACAGTAGACCCATGTTAAATCATAACCTTACATAATGAACATAACCCGTACATAAATATCAATTTTTACCTCAGAACAATGAAGATATTGGAGACCGGTTAACATTCAGTGTTGACTCTTTGCCAGAAGGCTTGTCAGTCGCAGAATGCCGATCACATTTAATCCGTTTGGCAGCATAATCTTCAGCATTGAACGAAGAAACGGGCGGCCCATTAATATTTACAAAAAGTAGATATTTTAATGTTTTAAGACTTAAGCTGTTCCTAGGTGCAGTATGCTGAAGGTTCAAATTCGAGAAATCCCTTTCACATTCACTCACTCACTCATCATATTGTTTAGGGTGTTCGGAATAAGCTAGAAACATGAAATTTGGCATGAAGGTGGAGGATATTAAGTAGATAAAAGAAAAAAATCCGACATTTTGAAAACGTCGCCATCTTTTATTCAAAATGACCGAAAAACGTAAAATTTCAATGAATACACAGTCCAAACGGTTGAAGCTAGAAAAACGAAATTTGGTATGAAGGTACATCACCACAAGTAGCTTACGAAAATACTACAAAATTAAAAAGTTGCCATCTTGGATGCCAAATGGCCGCCAAAGAGAAATTTCCATAGAATACACAGCCTAAACAGTTGGAGCTAGAAAAACGAAATACAACATGACGGTACATGCCATTAGTAGGTTAGAAAAATATTACAAAGTATCTCCAAAGACACAATATTGGAACCAGTTTCTTCAACCCTAAAATGTGGTGAAATAGAAGATGGATAAGCCAAGCTCCTCGGCGACAGCATGTAAGACGAACACTGGAACTTGGCGCGAGGTGGCAAGGTCCATAGGTTCATGAGCTTCACGTCATAAGGCTGGTGGCGGTCCTAAAACCAACCATGTCCACCACAACCAACTTGAGCTCGAAGTCGAACATTATGAATCTTGCCACCTCGCACCAAGTTCCAGTGTTCCTCTTACATGCTGTCGCCAAGGAACTTGGCTCATTCGTCCTCCATTTCACCACTCTTTAGGTCTGAAGAACTTGGCCGAACTTTTTGCACCTCTGGTGATTTTGTTCGTTTTGGTTACATAACCACTGACTGACTGAACTGTTTTTCTGTTTCACCGCACACGGTAGAACTGTAATCGCCGTAGATTATAGCAAGGTCCCTAACATCCTTCTGAGATGTTTCCCAAGTTCCTGGATTTTGTATAGGATCAAATGCGTGTTTCATACGTTTGCTGAACGTTTCAGATTCTTCAGACCGTGTCACATTCGAAGAACACGGAACATTTCTCTTCATGTAATTTCGTATATCCATAGTGATTCACACAGAATAACAACAATAAATAGCAGGCGCTGGAAGTAGAGAAACAGGTGACAAAATGAGGGCGTGAGGGGTGAATCTAGACTTGGGTTCATGTACAGCACAATAATAATAAAGAATTTAAGATTTAAGCTTATCAAAAAATCCGGTCGTTATAGCAAACCGTAAGTGATTCAATTTAATGATTAATTCAACAAACTTCCTACGCAAGCTTTAGGTAATTCATCGCCAAACCCGTTGTCACTTGAGCCCTTTCTGTGATCTATTGCATACAAAATGAGTCCAAGCTTTATTCGCGAGAGGACCTCCGCTTAGAGGAGCCGGAAAATAGTGTTGCTACCTGCGCAAAAACATATCAGCAAAGCCGAATTATCTGTTGTCGACTCGCGAAAACTTCCGAGATACAGCTACGCTACGCTATTGTTTTGCCATTTTTGGAGAAGTGGAAAATATACTTCCCAGGCTGGGAAAACAGTAATTAAGTTAGTACCAGGAGAAAGAAAGCCAAAGGGGGTATTTTCCCTGGCTTCCCCCTACAAATAAAGCACTGCCAAACATCATCACCGACTGCTTACACAATAGCATACACTGGTAGGTAACGATCATACTTGCCAGTTCCAGCCCGAAACCACATCTGCTGTACACATATTTTATGGAAGGTAAAAAAGAAGTGAGTTTACAATACTAACCCATTCGTATCGGTAGATCATAACAGAATGTTGATCCCAAGCATACTTTGTACCATACCTATCAAAAACTACCTGAACTTCACATGTGCCAGAGCAGTGAAATGCTGCAGATAATGAAAAAGATAAAATCTGTTCCACTAGCTCTCTGAATGTTCCACATGCACATGCACTAAGTCGGCATCTATGGACTAGAGCTATTCAACAATGAAGAACACTGTTTTCATGGACTGTGAAGGTATAATAGAAACATTTGCTGGGGCTGGTGTTCAAGGTTTTTCATAAAAGGTGACTGTACACATTTCTTTAAGGAACCATGTGGATATCCATGGTAAAGAAGTTTGATAGGGCATTAGCTCATATGAAAACAGCTTCCTTAGATTATATTGTTTCTCATGCCCTAACATTACCATTCGTTGAAAGAAATTTTAAATTACCGCGTTATTTCACACGTTCTTCATGAGGCTATACTAAAGGCTGCAAATGTTTTCACCTGACAACGTTGAATTTGAATTTAGTTTTGAAGCTTTTGGGCAATTTGGCTCAGGCTGGACTTGACAATGTGTAACTGGATGAGCCGAAAATGGATTTCCTGTGACTATGCAAACATTCAATAAGAAATCCGTTGTGCTTTTTCTTGCCTATGTCAAAGTGTCATTGTGATTTATGATTAAGCAAAAACTGCCTTCCTTCAGGATTGACTACTACAGAGGTTATAAAGGACTGAACATTTTTCTGTTGTCTGAAATGGGTTTGCATGGTACTCCACAAAATTCCTTATTTTGCTAACATCTATTTTGTCCTTTTTATTTTATTTTCCCCTACTTCTTATGTTTTATCGATATATCCGAGGTGGCTTATCTGTGTATAACGCAAAAGTCTTTCATTAACTGGGACTTTTAATGCGATGTGTGAGATGCCAAGGAGTGACTGCCTTGGCACGTACACTAATCACACTTCTTCATGTCTTTGAACAATGGTCAGTTCTTGTTCAAGAGAGTGATCAGCCGTGATGAGACTACGTGATTGAAACGACCAGGTGAGAGTTTCACGCACAAGTTACTAGCTTGGTATTCTGCATACACTGAAGAAGTTGTACTTTCTAACGTTCTAAAATATCAACGTAACTTTCTTCCGCGACATTGCAACGTAAAGCAACAAGGGGACCAAGAAATCTCCAGAAGAAACGTGACCAGACTGGAACTCCACCACCACCGAAATTCATAGTCTGAACTATGTCGTTCACTAGTCATTCCCTACACCCACACCTTACCGTCTGATCACCACATTGTATACCGTGATTCATCACTTCACTCAACAGTTTTCTATTGTTCTATGGTCCAGTTTTGACGCTCCTTACACGACGCAAAGCGGCGTTTGGCATTTGCCTCTGTGATATGTTGCTTATGGGCAGCTGCTCGGCCATGGAAATCAAGTTTTCGCATTTCGCGCCTAACAGTCATGATACCTTGAGTAGATCATGATACGGTTTGGAATTCCTGTGTAATAGTGGTGATGTATGATTGACGATTACACTGTACGACCTTCTTTAATACTATACGGTCTCTGGAGGTCAACATGGGAGGCCGGCCTGCACAATATTTGATTGATCATGACATTTCATGTTTCCACCTTACTATGGCACAGACGTCTTACATAAGTAGCACCCAATCACTTGACCACGTTGAAAGTCTGTGAGTTTCTCAGACTTTCCCACTCTGCTGTCTTCTGACTACTGAGTTCGCTGACCATATGTTCCAAATGGTAGATGTCAGTACTGTGTGGTCCCTGTGATAAACACATGTTTCACGGGATGTCCGGGTACTTTTTTATCACATAATATATGTATGAAGGGCATGTTAGGTACTATAACTCACGAACCTTTAGTCAGGGCTTTCAAAATAAATAACAGAGTCAACTTTAGGATTGACATAAAGCGGCCAACAGAAGTATTTATGCAAATCGGCACAGAAATAAGACGGCCATATTGGATTTGGCCGCTATCTTGGAAATGGACAGCGTGTCAGGTTGACGACATCGATTTTCAAGGTATCTATGACTGTGTTAATAATAATCAAAAGAGAAACTCTCCGCTAATTTTTTTGCACACGGACCTCATGCCAGTCCCCAGTCTATTTTATTTTATAATAGTTAATTGTGTCGACATTGTTGTTATTTCCTTAAGCATCTTAGTGCTGTTATTTCGTGTAATGATCCATGGTTACACAAAGATTATTATTCTGAAAATACCTATAATTTTTTACTAAAGTATTGCAAGTTTAAACGTTGTAATTGTATTAGAAGATGGTATTTTCACGTAATGGAATAAAGTCTTTAAGAGGAATTTGAGAATGCATCGAAGTTGGCATACTCCTACTGATAAACGAATGTTTCGGAACAAATATGGCTTAATTGGTACATAATATGTAACACCTCATTAGGATTAAATAATATACATATACGATTTTATTAGAAGAATCTATTAACCTGTTTGTTAGAAGAAACATTGCAAATAAAAACGGAGCAAAATAATATAAAGATTTTATTATATTTATGCCGAAGGTAATCTGAATCTATATATTTAAATAGCTGTGAAATAAGAGCAACATATCTTCAATCTAAAAATCATACGACAAACACAATGTAAATGGGTTAGTTTTAAAAAAATGACAGAAAAATAAACAACTTTATCTCACTTGCTACAGCAGACACCAAAGTCTAGATGAGAAATGTTTATCAGCTAGGTCACGTGCTCTGTGGATAGGAACGTGCTGCACCTTGCAGAAGACATTGCAAATAAACTTTAGAAATGCATGTCTTGCAACAGCTAGCAATGTTCTCCCCTATATAATTAGTTCTGAACATTTCATATAAAATTAAAAGTTTGCGCAACTTCGTCGGGAAGAGAAACTTAAAACTAAGGTAAGTAGGAACGAGTTACAGATCTTAGTACTGTGCAGAGCATACCACCAAAAAGACAGCTCAATAGAGTTTTCAGAAATAGCAGTCACGTACTAGATACCCAATCCTACCTTAAATAATACAACTCCTAACCACAGATCACCACCGAATGAAACTATTCTGTCTAAAATATCAGCTTGAGGAAGTTATCAAATGAAAAGTTCTTGATTTTAAAAAGGATATAAAACCATACAAAAATAATAATAAACAGTGGTTATGTAATGTGTGATAAAACTATGAGTTAACAGTGGAAACCGATTTCAATATGCAGCGCTTGGAAAATATTTGTTTCGAAACTTACCTAATGTGACTGTTCCGACTTATTGTTCAATGTAGTAGATATACTGGTATATAATATAATATAAATAGTAATCATTAGCCTTTATAATGACTTACTCTACTTAAATACGAGGTCAGATTTTCTCAAATAAAATGATAGGAAATAACGATCACTTAGTTTAAGTCCCGTTGAATTAATGAATTTCAGATGGGCCTGCATTCTTGAAATTTACTCTGCATTCATTTGTAGGATCCTTGTCTCTACATCATTCTTGTATACAATATAATGATGTACGTACATAATCGTGATATAGACATTAATTCGCCATTTACTACCATAGGGATACATACTTATTCTTGCATATGATAAACAGCCGTTCAATGATAACGTGTTTACATATATCAGAAATCCAGAAAGGATTTGCATTGAATAGGCATCTTTCAGAAAGCTGTTTTTATATTACTCTATAATTTATAGATTACAAAGTAATATCTTTTTAGTTTTGATTCAACAATATTATAGCAAAATACAGCACACGATTGTATTTAAATAGGCTACTCGCCATTATATTATAACTAACTATATGATGTTTCATATCGAAAATGGTTAATATATCGCAACTCAATCACAATTACTGTGTTACGTAATTATATATCGTAATGTTCTTATGGTTATCTTATAGATTACCTGACGTAGAGACAATAGATACACGGGATTTTGTCTTTTAGCTCACAACCAGTTTATTACAAAAGTAATCAGCTAATAAAAATAGCGTCCCGTAGGAGAATTAATTACAAAATATTTGTGAGTTAACGTATAACTTATAGACTTCCTCTTCTTTGGATGTTTCTCCGTCGAGAGAAGTTACAGGATGAGGTGTAGTACCAGAAGCCTGGCCTTCTGTGTACGTAAAGATAACACCAGAAGCGAAGCCTTCTGTGTGTTAAAGGTAGTGCCAGAAGCGACGCATTCTGTGTACAGGAGAAGGAGAGGGAATGACCATCCAGGAGCGAGTGATACTCTGTAGACTGAGCTGCGGTGTTTTATATGTTCCTTTTCGGATGTAGTCTTCCAAGTCCCTCCTTCGGCGACTCCAACTCCATCTTCATGTCGATATCAACCCCATCTGTTGTATCCGTGTAGAGTTGTTATCGTCTGCTAATGTTATTTGTCGCTCACTGTTTCTTGTCATTACAATTCATTTCATTTTTCTTCTTTTAAATGGCGGAGTTAAGGCATAACCTTTTCTTCCACTCAACCATTTGAACATTATACATAAAATTTACATGATATAAATAATTGAACACTGCAAAATGAATAATTAAACACTACAAGACAAACAAAAGATGGACATTAAAAATCATACAATATCAACTACATTCATAAAGCGATTACTAAAAGAAAGAAAAATATAGCTCGAAAGAAAATAATAATTATATTATATAACATAGTTACGTGTTGATCTGTACACCTGTGTGCCTAGTGTCAGAGGAAATTGTGACTGGGATAAAATAAATGTGTTTTCGTCTAAATGTTAATAGAGAACCTGTGTCCCTGAGTGTTCAGGGATTTAAAGAATGAGTGGCACTGAGAAATTTGAACCTTAATGACAAGTATGACGATTTTTTCGTTCTGACTAATTTATAAAGTAAATTTATAATTTATTTATAAAATAAATGGTCGAAGTACTTTGCGTTAAAGACGAAGCGGACACAGGCATTCTGTATGCGCTGTAAGCGTTTTGCTAAGTCTTCAATAAGGTCCATGTAAACAGCATCACAGTAATCCACTTGTGGCATTACAAGAGATTGCACTAAAGTGGCTTTGATGGATTCGGGAAGGAAATTTTTTAAGCGGCGAAGAGAATGTAATGCGCAATACACTTTTCTGCAAAGGTTGTTCACGTGTTCTGTCCAGGTTAATTGTTTATTGATACATAGGCGAAGGTCGTTTACGCTTTCACTTAAAGGAACTATAACGCCATTTACATCGAGGCCAGTGATGTTTACGGTGTTAAAGGACGAGAGTATCTTCCGTGATACGATTATAATAATAAATTTTGATTTCAATGTGTTAACTTCTAATCCATTTTCACGTGCCCATGAACAGGTGTTAGGTCTAATATCGGATTTTAAATAGTGGAGTGAACTAACTATGCTCGATGGGTCGGACGAGATATAGCATTGAACGTCATTAGCATATAAGTGATATTTGCTGGATAGAATATCTTTAGGCAGGTCATCTATATACAGAGATAAACGAAGAGGTCCTAAAATACTGCCTTATGGGACACCACATGGAACAGGTATCCAGTTTTAATGTGTGTCGCTGGTGATAATCCTCTGCTTTCTATTTGAGAGATAGGATCTGAACCATGATTTGGCTAACGGTGAGAAGTTATAGAAATAAGGAAGTTTAGTAATCAGAATTTCATGGTCTATTGTTTCGTATGCTTTACTAAAGTCAAAAAGGGATAGCAGGGTGATATGCGATTATCCATAGCACAAGGAATGTAATTTGTGATATTAACTAGAGTTGTGCACGTACTATAGTGAGATCTAAATGCTATTTACTTCAAGAAAATGTGTTAATTGAGCTTGGACAATGTGTTCTAGAGCCTTGGAAAGCGCAGGAAGACTACTAATGGGACGAAGGTCCTCGGTCGTTATTGGATTCGAAGTTTTAGGCAGTGTGATAGAGCTATTGAAGATATGTACAATAACATCTATTACACAGGGAAGTATTTTTTTATAAGTAAAATGGATAGTTAATTGGCTCCAACGGCAGATGATTTAATTCTTTGCATTGCTTTTATTACATCCCGTTCTGTGACTTAGTACATCTTAAAATAATATTTTTGGAGTGTTGATGCTTGGATAGTCTGTAATGTTTTCATTTTGTGTATAGTGTCTAGTTTGGACGTGTAACACAGCTGTTCGTTAATAGTATTTAATGGTATTTGAGGTAAAAGAAAATTTTTTGGTTTTAACACCGATTCCGAAAAGTTTAAGCTTATACCAAAGTTCTCTCGGTTGTGATGTGTTGTTGAGGGGCCCTTTGGTGAATTCAATTTTAGCTTTTCGAATTTCTTAATAACAGCGGTTTCTGGACTTACGATACTCAACCTGCCTTTCTTGGGATGTGTTGATGTCGTGTTTCACTGCTCTCCTATAGCTTCTCTACGCTGAATCCCGCAACGTCATTAGAGATAGAATATTATCGTTAATCTAGGGGTTCGAAGGCTTACGCACACGTTTGGTTTTCAATGGGGCGTGTTTATTGTACACATGGTGCACGAAAGAATTAAAAAGATCTAGTTTTTGATCTACCGATGGGGCACAGTAAATTAGATACCACGGCAATTAATTCACATCTGCAAATAAGGCGTTTTCGTTTATGTGTTTTATATCCCTTCGTTTTATTATTCGTGGTTCATATTTGTCAGGTTTCACGGAATACGTTAAATGTAATAAGTCATGATTGCTTATACTTGGCACTGGAATTTGTCCTACATTTCTGACTTTTAACATATCTGATACTAGTATATGATCAAGCTAGGATTCACATGTATCAGCTTTGTGAGTGGCTTCGAATGGACAGAACGAGAGATTTAAAGAATGTACAATGTTTTAAAAATTAAATACACTGCCTTTGTTTAACAGTAGATCGTAATTTACATCTCCCATAATTATGAAATTATTAAAATGTGGGAGAAATTTGGAGCTAGCGTCTTGAAAATTACTAAAGTTTGTGTCTGGTAGACACAGGTTAAACACACCTGTTTATATTGAGTTGTAAGTTCGAGTATCAGGTACTCGGCAGAGGCGAAATACATGCTTAGAGACCGGTCTAGTATTTTTACTCTGATGTCTGTTCTCACGTAAACCCACCTCCCCCTTTTCCCTCACGATCATTTCTAAAGAGGGAATAGTTTTGAATGTTAACCAAGGAACCCTGGAGGGACGGTTTCAGCCAACTTTTACAAATTCCACCTACATGGACAGAGAGGGGAGGGGCCAGAGAATAGCAGATACTTCGTGGAAATGTTTGAGAAGGCTCTGTACCACGTGCATGTCCTCCGGGTATTTTGCCAATTCATTTTTAAGAATATCGGCTGTCGACAAGCTGTTGGAAGTAGCGGTTGCAGAAAGGGGTGGGGAAGAGAGGACCTTAGCTTCCAATGGTTCTACGTGAAAGTTGGAGGAAGAGATATCGGTTGCAAACAGTGTTGCAACACCTGTGGCTTTGTTACAGTCCATTAGATTTCAGGAAGGGGGGGGGGGAGCGGAGTACAAATAGCGTGTGTATTATTATAATTTCCGTTTACCTGTTAGTTATCAAATAAAGGTCTGAACAGCTGATGCCTGGTGGGAGAGGTATCATTGATGTTTTGTAATTGGAAACGTTTATATTAAAATCGTCCCATTTCATAGCGACCGAAAGAAAAATGGTTAGGAAAATACTTAAGAAAAGAGATGTGGTACTTACTCTAGAGCCTGGAACGTAGTTATTACAACTGGATGAAACAGATAAATGATTGTGGCACACGAGATATTCACACAATATGATAATAATCGGCTGACTATTTGTTAAGAGCACTACGTTTGTAATGTTTTCACTTTGAATATATTTATGCCATATTTTACGTTAGCCATACCTGGACCAATACTGATCTTGCATATAATAAAATATTTGAAGCTTTTGTTCACATAGTTCATTTACCCACACACACACACTTTCATCTTACAAACTACACACCTATGATTTCTTTAGATGGGTTATCACGAAACTCGAGATACCTAACACTAAACACTTATGAAGGATATGTGTAACACAAACTCATTCTATACACAAACGGAAAGCTTACAAATTAAGAAAAGATATAAAGAAACTCGATCCACATAACATAAGATACATACGAAATACATTTGCAACACATCTAACACGTAACACATAGGAAAGAAATGAAAAATATATTTAAAGAGCAGTATTTTGGAAAAAGAAAGCACTTTCTGTTGATACTTGGACCTCGTCTGTACTATGTGCCTCATTTGCTTTCTGATGTAAGTGCCAGTAGTTCACGTTCGTTCGTAATGGTCTTCTTTACTCGACCGACAACTATAATAATTTTTCCGTCACTCGTGTACACATTTGTCATCCCGTAAATTTCGTTGGCGCGTGGAAGCAAACTGAGTCGTTTAATGGTCAGAGACTCTGCTATTAGTAACCTATAACCTACTGGCTTTGAGTGACTTCTTTGCTTTCCACACGAGCTCGCGGCATCGATAAGACTCGAATTTTATTATAATGGGCCGGTTCGTACAACGTCGGATGTCGTGCCAGAAGGACCTCTTGTATTTAATCTATAGAAACGATCAATATCGGCAATAGATACATTCACACCAAGTTTTACACTGAAAATTTCCAGGGCTATGTTCGAGGGATCTTCTGGTGTTTCTGGCGTGACGTGGAGAACTAGGCATGATCTTCTGCTGTACTGCTCCAGTTCATCGATGCAATCACTATGGTTGAGAATTTCAGTTCGTAGAAACGAAACTTCATTTCTCAGCAATTTGAGTTCTTCAGAGAATTCAAAAAGCTGCTGGTGCATTTCTTGGGAAGTTTGGGGTTCCGTATTCTTCCGGTACTGCTTCCGATAGTGATTCCAGCGCTGTAGTCCGTTTATTTTCCAGTCTGGTGACGCTGTCCTCTATTTGGCTGCATCTCTTGTTCAGTTCTTTATTTTGAGGGGTCATTTTTGTGGGGGAGTGTGCAACACTGTTTTGCTTGGCGGTAATGGCTTTCTTCTGCTGTGAAAATCGAAATATATTTTATATGATGTTTTAAAAGTTATTTCCTGTTAGTCAAGTTTTGGTTTTAGCTATATGACACGTGCACCTGTTTATTTATCACTGTACGCATTGCACGGTAATAACATGCTACACTGGATGTTTCTGCTGTGGTAGTAGATGAAGCACACTAGAGACGATCGTACATGCTCCCATCACATATACATCACATATATGTTTGTTTACTATAAGCAATACTACTGTATTTGCAATTCAAATGTGTACGTGTGAATAAATACACGGAACATTGCAATATAGTATCCTTATTTTGTCTAACGGCGTGTCAGTTATTTTTATTCTTAGCTAACTTTAAAAGATAATATATAGAAATGGCTGGCAATTTAGACCAAATGGGAATTATTCTTTCGTCTACTTTTATCTTATCTAAAGATTTTCTAGTTCTAAAATCGATGCGAGGAGAAATTTTATTACTTCATATCATAAACTAAAACTCACAGGGCTGTCTGAATAGGTTAGGAACTGCAATTCCATCTTTGTATATTTTATGAAATCTAATTTTTATTTATCCTAACGTTTAGTGTAGTCTCCCCTTATTTTTTTTTTTTTTTAAATATTGGAATACAAGTGTTAATTACATGTATCCAAGTGCGACTCTATGAGCCTTTTAAATTAAACAATATATTGAAACTTTGCATATATGCGCTTAATAGCATCAAAAGCTTTACTGTAATCCATTTGAAATTAATTTGAAAGGCATTTAGACAACTTTGGTTTAGGCCGAATGGATGATGACGGAATGAATTGGTGGAATGAAGAGAGTAGGGGGAAACGGGAGAACCACAAGCACACGGTGTTTGTCCACCACAAAGCCCACATGGCATGAGCAGGGATCATTACTGTAATCCATCATTGTCAATAAGTTACTATATTTAGTCCGTGAGAGAAACGAGAAATGTCATAAACTGTATCACAAATTAATGTTGAGCATTATGTGGGCTACTATAATGACTATTTTCAGTCTCACGTCCCACACTAATCTCATCGCATGAGACTGAGGCGAATGAAGGAGACTACTCACAAGGAAGGGTCACGGTTCTGAAACACACAAATCCTGTTCACACCTAATACATCACAAGCAACATAACGAGATAGTCCAGAGGGTGGGGACTGGGGAGTTAGGGGCTCCGGAACTTCGACTGTCACAAAAATGTATACAAAGGCAGTAGTGAGGTTGTAATGGAATATCTTGAAAACGGGAAAAGTATTCAAAGTAAAACTTACACAACATATAACTGACCACAAGTAGTAAAAGAAACATAAGCAGTGTTTCCATCTAGGAAGCAGTGTTGCCAACACAGAACAAAGTTACAATGTTTTAAAATAGTGCAACCAACTTGTACTATTTTCTTTTCTATTGCCAGTATTTTCCCACTGTGTATTAATTGGTATATAATGCTATTTAAAAAATATATAACTTTGTTCTGCGTTGGCAACACTGTTTCCTAGATGGCAGCACTGCTTATGTTTTTTTATATGCTTGGGAACCGAGACCCTTCCTTGTCAGTTGCAACGTGTGAGCTAAAATGACTTGTGTTGAACATAAGTTATGGAAATTAGAAGTTGATGATTTGAGAGGACTGAGAGCAGGGAAGGCAAGCATATATCGCATGTTCAAACTGCGCGCTAAATTCGAAGCAGTGGAATTCCGTTCGAATTGAGCGGAATATTTCATTTTACGATAGCGAAAATAAAAACACTCTTTTAGAGCGGGTTTCCATCAAAGAAATGATTAGAAATATTCATTTGTTTGGAATGAAAATTCTCGTCTTTCGAAAAAGAAAACTGCTTCATTTGGAATCTCTTTGCCTTTTAAAATGTAACGTTTATCTTTTGATTCTCTTTTTTTTTTTTTAAGAAAAAGCACATAGAAAAAAATGTGCTCATGTTTATAGTTGTCAAAACGTTTATGAAATTTTGCCCCAAACAAAACGTTATATCATCTAAAGATTTTTTTTTAACTTGAATTAGCAGCAAGAAAAAGGTATAAAACTCATAATCAAGAATGGAACACATTTCCCAACACTTTAAAGTCTGACACGCTACCTATTACGCTGTGGCGCCACCTACCTAACGTGTTAACTATCTTTTTAATATGCATTGTGATTCTTTCGCTAAAGGCGCCAAACTATTACCTATAAAACTGTTTATTTTTAAGATAATGGAGTAGAAATTTATATACACTGTAAAACCTGTACCTCTGAATTGGGAGTACAAAATTTGAATAAATTTCTCCCCACCTCGGCAGTTGAGTCGAATGTCACGTGACTAACAACCTACACAGTCAAACAGAATTATCTACAATAATAATAATAAACATTTATAAAGACATACTTTTCTTAAACAATTCGTACTAAAAAGTAAAAAAATATTTTTATGCATGACTAAAAAGAAAAGCATGAGGCGCTTTCTCATATAGTCACTTTATAAATTTTTCAGTTGGCACACCTCTCGCTTTTCTTTTTAGTCTTGCATAAACAAAATTATTTTTTACTTTTTAGTACGAATTGTTTAAAAAGTATGTCTTTAAAAGCGAGCTTTTTATTATATTTTCTAGTTATTTCGGTGTTCGGACCCTTTTCCTCAAGCTATTTTTTGACCCAAAATCCTAAAGTTTTCTGCAACCAGGCGTGCTAGTATTTATTTTAGGATAAAGAAGTCAATATTAAAAATATTAAAATATACTTTTAAAATATAGAAATATATGAAAGTAACAATGGAATATTGTATTGTCACCCGACTTACATCGCTGTGCAAACTTTCATCATTGCATGACGTCGTAATTAATGAAATTAACGTTGCAAGATTTGAGGACACCACAAACCATTTTGAACTAAAAAAAAAAAAGAATGTAAAAAGCTTTGCCAACCAGATCTCCCGATCTAACACTGCCGACTTGTTTAATTCGTGCCTATTAAAAGTAAAATTGTACAGAATTAAAAACCCACACAATCGAATTACTCAAAGACGCTTTACGCGAAGTGATTCAAGCCGTTACCATCAACACTTTAAGAAAGGTATTCAAGAACTTGCAGAAACATGTTGAAGTACGCTTGGATGTGAAAAGAGAACATTTTCAGCATCGATTGTGAGCATATCTTGTTTTGTATTGTTGAAAGTAAGGGCATATAAATTTTCAAGGCATTATATCAATAGCATAATCTTTTATATACAATTGATTGGGGCCTCTAGCGAGAGAATCATCCTGTTTAAAGATGTAATTAGGGACTTCAATTGTTATAAGCATTATTGTGCAAATTTTTTTCGCTGTTTTTAGATGAAATTTGTGTTTGTTGAAAATGTAACTCCGCAATATGTAGCGAGTTTTTCGCTCTTTGAGAAAATAAAATAATAAGTTCTTCTGTTTTAATTTGAAGTAAAGGCGACAAACCTCGTCTTTGGTAGCAAGATAGACTTCGCGGTGAAAATAAATGGCGGATAACAAATTTCACTACTACCCATGATACATTGTGAACCATTCTAAAAAGATGAGAAATTGCTTTTACAATTTTGAATAATAAATTACATCCGTAAAGTATCGGAATTCCATCTCTGAAGATTACATTTTCTATCCGAAGTGAGAGTGTTACGTTAAGAAAAGAAATCGTTTCAATTGAAATTAAATCATTTTTTTTATGGTAAAAATTATCTCATCGAACAATGAGTGGAAATTTCCGTTCTTCTGATTTAGTGTGTGAATTATTCTCTTTTCAGATTATCTCAAATGCGATTCGGTTAATACTAACTTCGAATATGGTGCAATCTAAATATATTTCCAGTCCTTGCGTTTTTGTTTATTTGAATTTAATTTTAAAGTCTTTAGGCAACTTTGGCTCCTGGCGTATGGATGATGATAGGCTGAATTGGTGGAATGAGGAAAGTGGGGGAAACGGGAGAACCCCGAGAAAACCCGGTGTTTGTCTACCACAAAGCCCACATGGCACGAGCAGGGATCGATCCGACGACCCCTGGCACCAGAGGTGAGAGATTGTGACCCCTTGCACCAGAGGTGAGGTCTACTGCCACCGCGGCCCCTTTTGTTTAGGTATTTCAAGTAGCATTTCAGCTGATACATCATATTAAAAGTGTTAACATTGCAGGTGAGTGATATCGACTAACGAAACAATACACAAACAATTATAATATTGTTCTCATTTTATCACAATATCATATATCAATTGAACATTCAAAAGCAGCACACGATAGAACATTACATATATACTAGAATTGTTACTTTTTCAAGTGTAAGCTTAGCACAAGAAAGGGCGCACTTAAATCTAGAAACATTATACAAGATAGTACTATAATTTCTCAAATATTTCTCTAAAAAATGTACAACCTTAAAACAAAATTACATATTGATTTTCCAAAAGCGCATGTCTATTAGCAAGCTTGTTCTAACTATAATATGCGCCCACTGCACTGGCGATGAGAATGAAGTGAAGGCGTGGGGAGTGAGTGCGATAGGGGACGAAGAGAAGACAGCAATAAATATTATTGAGAACAACGAAAATCTGAGGGTGAAGTGATAGGAATTGTACGAAATTGAGCCACCCGCGCCTGCATGGGGAAAGAACGCTGGTATACCAAGAGATGAAAAAAACTATGATGAACTGCTAAAAGAACCTTGCACGTCCTATTGCTGTACGGACGACTTTAATGCCTAATGATGATTTTCATTAACTACATGAATCACAAAAGAGTTGAAGTAGGGTCTAATCGAATAGCGAGGAATTGCTCGCACCTCCTGCTTGCCAAACATTAGCTTTGCTATCATTTACAAATAAATGAAATGCTACATTTTCAGTGCTGAGACAGTGTTACATTCTACGCTTCATAAACTTCAGAAGTTGATTAGATATCCAGAAAGTACTACCTTTTTTCATATCATTTAAAATAAATATTCCCTCGTACAAAAGCTTAACATTTTGTTATCACTAGATATCTTGCTTCGTTTACTTCAATTTGTACATTTGTCTTTACATGTTGACTTCCCTGCTTTTTGATCCATTATATTTCAAAATCAATATATCTAATGTACTTGAATAAACCGTAACACATTCAGTTCCCAGAACATAGATGTAGCAATACTGAAAATTCTCTTCTGAAGTCTTTGACTTTATCCTCTGTTGCTATGGATTTGAGACATTTTTTTTTTCTTAAAAAAGAAATTCCCATTATACATTTCATAGAAGACATTAATCCAGTCTCGTCGAGACATTTCTTTCCCATCATACTGTAAAGCTTCTCTTTGCTCTTTTGAGGTTAGGAGATGCTTTTGGAACTTCTGTCAGAGTTTAGAAGAGCCACCACGTAAAAGCAACATCAAACCTCTTCAACTTAGATTGAAAAACATGGAAGCTAAGTGGAATGAGAAGTACCGTAGTGGCTGAAGTTATAAATCTCTTCCTCAGATTAGGATTTCTTTTGAAAGCTTGGACGTTACACCTTTTACCTGTCGGAGAGGTTAAAATCTGTCCCTTAGATATTTTATGTGTTTATTGCTTCTCAGAATTGCAGTGTATATTTTTTCGTTTTGAAAGTGGGTCACTGGGGGGGAAGAGGAAGTGTTGTTTATCGTGGTAAAACGAATTTCCAAATATCCAGGTAAGTACTCGAACTAAAGAGAGAAGTTTTGCAGACTGACGTTTCCGTTGTTACCATCCTCCTAAGTTTTGAGGCTAGAAGTGCTAGTATTGGATGAGACATTTTATTCTCATCGTTATTCGAAATTTACTTTATCGTGTTCTATTGCTTCTTAGAAATTGAATTTGAGCGTTCTAACATTATTCATAGTTTTTTGTTAAAGTGGGCTCGGAATAATGATGTTTAATACTCTAAACCGGGATTGAACCTGGTTGACTGGTAACCACTGTTTTCTACATATAGTGTGTCTTTTTGTATGTTTGAGTATCTCCAATGCATATCCCACATTAAATCTTTGTAGTACGATGAGAAACGTCCCTGACTCAAGATCCATAATTGAGAGTTGGCGTAGGTTCAAACTCTATTAATGCCGGTCATCGTGACTGTGATTTTAGCAGTATTTCGCTTCCTTCCATAATACGAATGGAAAAGGGATTCTGGTCACCAATTTCTCGATTCCTTTCTGATGCTAGTTTTGCTCGATTAAGACGTAATTAAGCTGTTGATGTAGTTTGTAAATACAGTATATGTTAAAACTCTTACTGCTGAAGGATTCAAAATGTCCACCATTATACTAGAATTCCGGAAGAAATATTGCACTGAATGATACTGAGACTCGTATAACAAAAACTGACAGACAGTCTCTCAGCTGTTATTATGCTGGCTTCCTATTTGAAATGTTCTGAGTTCGAGCTCAGTGGCCGGTTATCCTGAATGAGGTTTCTCCATAGTTTTCTTCAGTCTTACCAGACTCTCCCCAGGCATTCAAAGTGAACCCTGCCGGCCCTCCCGTAATATATGCAGGCCTGGACCAAAGATACATAAAGGATACCAATCAAATTAAAGTTTCAAATATCGCGTAAGAGTAATAGTGTCTTCCGATAAACAATTTTAGTTAGAAAGTTTCGAATAAAATTTCTTTTTCTAATTAAAAGAGTATAAGTTTTGACATTTGTACAATTTCTCGAATCTCTGTTATTAGATATTTCTTATTTATTAGTTTATTTAAATGTTTAAAATACAGTACTACGTGCGTTTCATAACAACCACACACGACAGCCGGTGTTAGTATACGCCATACATTGCTTTTACAAATTATTGCCGGATTAATAAAATAGCTGTGACTTGCGTTTATAAGATAGGACCAAAAATTGTCTTCTGAATTGTCATTACACCTACCAAGCTTTTATAAATGTAAGATGTTTTGTATGCTGCCCTATTGCGATCCCAAGATATCAATACCGTAGCCCAATTCCTGCAAAATACGTCAAAGCATGTCATTGGTGACGATTTGTATGTCACCATTAATACGGGACTTCAGGTCGTCCTTGAAGTAGCCTCATGGAAAACAATCGCATGGTATGAGGTCACGAAAATGTGCAGCGTCGTTCCCACGGCCGGTCCACCACAGCTATAGCAGCTATTGCAAGTTCTGCCGTTACTTAGACACCGTAATTCCAGGAACTGAGCATATCATCATGAAATACTGTTGCCTGAGGAGATATTTCTTTATTTCTTGATTATGTGTTGTAGGGAAGTATCGACGAACTTGCTGATTTAGTGCCACCAAACTACTCTTTACATGGAATTGATTGATATGGAGTTAGTATGATTTTAGAAAAGCAATTAAAATGCTGTTGTCTTCCCGCTTGTTGGAGCAGATTATTAAACAGCGCTGTAAGATTTAAAGTGTACGGTTACTTAAAAACCTTAAAATCAAATTCAAATTCATATTAAATTATGCGGTCTTGACGTTTTCCTTATGCTTGTGACGTGACGCATTAAATCTAACCATTGTCGCTTCATTAAGCTTGTTTTGATCTTCCACGGTTAGCTATGTTAATGCATGGATTCTTTCCAACTGCGGCTGTTAGCTAAGAGAGGCAGAGTCTTATGTAGACGCAGATTTCGTTTCTAACTTGTTAACAAATTGAAGATTACTGGGGGGGAAACCTGATAAGTCCAAATTACAAATTTTCTCTCTTTCTTGGGATTTAATAGTTTACCTAGAGTAGTTTTAGATGGCTTCACTGAACTGAACAACAGTCAGGCAAGTCTAGAAGTATTTTAATACCTTAAAACCGCATACTTGGGAAAAACCTTCTAATTTATTGCGTTTTTTTTAATGTTTGGCTTGTATAGCTATGACAGTAATAACAGTCAGTTATTGTTGTTATCATACAGTCATTATAAGATTGAATTTGGTTGTTTTTAGCTTGCGCTTGGAATGAATTATTATTATTATTATTATTTATTTATTTCATCGACACAACAGGCCTTAATGCCTATTTATAGCGTCTACAGTAATTGTTACATTGTTTTATTTAATAACACAAATAATAGAACATCTCTACCCTTTTTCTTGTCCAAAAAGTTTCTTTGTCTTTCTCTTTCTCATTTTTTTTTTTTTTTTTTTTTTACAATATATTCTGTATCAATCTTTTGTACAGTTCTTCCGAATTTCCAAATAGGTCCAAATTTGTACAATTCTTACCTATTGCATTATAAGTAGCACTAGTTCTCCATGTAGGTGACATATTTAATACGTTTGTACGAGCTTTTCTGCAGTAGAATAGGCCACTATTTCCCTCGCGCGTTCTGAAGGATGGGACCTTAATAATTATTTTTTCTATTAATTCGGTACAGTCTATATTATTGTGCAAAAGTCTGTACAAGAAGAGTAGGTCGTTTAATGTTCGTCTTTGATCAAGTTTCTGAAATTTAAAATTATCGATTAAATTATTGTAAGATTCGTATTTCGGGTAGAAACCAGTCCGTTTGTATGTGATGAATGAAGAATTTCCACGTACTTGCGTCTAAATATGAACGTAGAAGAGAAACTCTTTTATTCAAAAATAAAATAGGCCTTCGAAGAAGCTTACCAAGAAGAGGAAGGAGTTTGGTCATATTAGCGATGCTACGATACGTATAAGACAGAAATCACTTGAAGCAGGAGACCCATGTGAGTGGATGATGATGATGATGAGTGTTCTGCCCGAAGAAAGGTCCTGACCTGAAGGTCCCTGGGCAAGGTGAATCTATGGTGGTTTGCTATTGCCTTCCATCAGATGAAGATGACGTCCTAAGGTTTATCGTGGGATCCGAATTACATGTGTCCTCACCGGGAATCGAACCCGGTACCTCTAAATTATAATGTCAAGGGCATTACCACTCAGCCATGCTACCATTCATATAAGTGGAGACTTCAAATAATGACAAATGTTTGTAATCTAATAGCAGAAGATTAATAACGCAATATGTCATGTCCTTATTAGATTCTTCATCTGTAAAATATTATTGCTGATAAAAAAAAATTAGTGTATTGTAATATCCCTTCAACAAATCTATACATCTTAAGGAAATTCTATTCTGCTAGTATTTTGTTTCTGAGACGCTAGATGGAATTAGCATCGACCACGGTCGCTTGCCTGGTGGGGATTCTCGGAACTTTTTCTCTACTCTCAAATAATGTTTAGCGGCCAAAACTAGTCAGTGTTGCTAAACTAATATACACCGTAGGAAAGAGTATTTTGCAAGAAGACTCATAAATTACTACCAGATGTTCGGAAAAGTGGAGGGGACGACATTTTACGGCCGCGGGCTCCTTCCTCCTTCCTCAGTTGTTTCGTCTCGTGTCTTGAGCCGAAATTTATCTGTTGTCCACAAACTGTTAGCAATTTCTTTGACTTTCATCCTTTATGAGTGTGTGCTCAGAAAAGCGTACAAAATATTCAAATATTTTTTTACAATTTCTCGTTTATCGACAGTGAAATCCCTAAGTGTTTGTTTGTTTGCGTGTATGTGTTTTTTTTAAAATTATTTTTAGGTAGATTTCGAAGAAACATCTACCTATTGAGATCGGTACCATGTCTATATGTATAAATATCCATGTATATATATATTTACACGCTAGCGGCCACAAGTTTGAAGATATTTGAACGAAATTTTATTATGTTATTTCTAGGCTTAATAACTCGGCTAAGTTCATTAATGAGCAAAATCGGCCCAACGGGGTGATCAGGGAAGGGGGTTGAAATTTAAAAATAATATATATCAACCCCTATGGAGTTTAGAGGGAAACTTTGTCTGCATAAATTATAGTACTCCCTATGAAGTTCACGGTGACACCAACGATTCAGGGGTTGTGGGGCCACGAGTGGGAGGGGCTGGAAATTCGAAATTTTTAAACCCACGTCTTGGTATCGTTGAAAAGCTCTTGATGATTAATCTACAATTAAATACCTAGTTTCTCGATAGTGCTCATATAACGCGATATTTAAATTAAATTAAAAAAAACTTTGAGATCTACCCCAACACTGCAATACACATTTTAAGGTTATCTTCTACATGTCTTGAAAATCCTATCTTCACCATGTTAAATAATTACTTCCAACATAACTCGGCTAGTTTTACACGTAGAGAGATGCAGCTTGTACCTGTTCATAGAGAAACTATTTGATTTGAGCATGCAATGAATCTATTTGCGTTTTTTTAAAAATAACAATTTATGACTTAAATAATTAAATCTCTGTTAACTATTTTCCTTTTCATGAGGGGGAGCAAGTTAGGAGAGAAAAGATGGAAGAGAAAATATGAGGAAGACTCCAGTTGAAAAGAACAACGGGGGAGCAGGAAAGGGGGGAGGGGGCTTTTGACATCCTTGTATCGTTCAGACAGATGGAATGAGATAAGAGCATTAGCGCTTTCGGGTACACAAGAGAGTCAGTGAAGAAGGGACAGGAAGATATTATGTTTAGTTCTATTATGTTAGACTGCCTGATTTTTCAAGCTCAAAACCGGAACATCTGACATAACGAGTGTCACCTTACCTCACACAATACATATAGGTGTGTGTTCGGGGTGGGGAGTAAATACTTCCTTATACTAAGTTGTATATATATATATATATATATATATTGTTCCTTTTTTATGCAATCTCGAAATGTTCATTTGTTACGCTGAAGTTTTATTTTAGTGTAATTAGCTATTGGTTTTAGTTAGGTGTAAGGGAGAATCTAACCTTGCTACTGTGTAATTCAAAACATAAATAAATAAATACGTAAATTAGCAATGATAATTATAGACGTATACGACATTACTTTTCATCTCACCGGGACAAAAGACGAAACCGCCCGGTCCGCCGGAACTTCTTCTCAAAGAGGGGACTGTCCCGGTGAAACCGGTATGTCTGGCAAACATAATTATGCAAAATTGGATTTTAGTTACAAGTGCAAATTCCGAAACAATTAATAAATGCACAATATTTATTCGTTAGAAAATTAAAAATTGAAGAGTTTCATGGGTTTTGTATATCGAAATCTTTTTCTTACACACTGAAAAATAAATTATATCTTCGGATATTGATAACTTTTCTTCTTTTTCATTGTGAGTGCTATAAGTGCCTTCAGCTTATATTAATATCAGCTTATTTTCCGCCCATTGTTGCGTAGTACTGAGGTTTTTCGCCCCCTTACCCCACCACTGCGAGCTGTCGAATGGTAAAACTAACAAGTAACACTTTTTCAAGTGAACACTCAGATCTAGAAGAGATATACATATTTAAAATCAACATAAAAGCTGTGTAAAATATTAGGTGCCATTGACCAGTGGTTGAAGAGATATTGGCGGGAAAAGTTGTGAATAGCATTGTTTTTCGTACACCATTTATGAATATCTGGCGCTAGTTTACACTCAATGCCGCGCATTACAGTGACAGACAGTCAAATGACACTGATAGCTGCATGTCGCTGTACTCATAATCAGCAGAGACCCACACTGGTACAGGTGTAGAGTTGGGTAGAATCCGTAGAATGGCATATAAATACTAACAAAACAAACATTCTGATGGGACAGAAAAAGTTATGATTTTTCCTTGCGCTATGATTAGGATGTCAAAATATGTGCGCATGCAAATTTTGGCAACCCGAGATTGTCAGATTGTCAGATTCAATAGTCAGATTCTTGTTTGTGTAGAGTGATATAAAAGTGTTGAAATACCATTATACTTTTAAATTGCTTAAAAAAGACAAGCAAATACATAGTAATGGGTACGGCGCTACTTTGTGGAGGGTATATTCTTCATGGCTGTCATCTTGAAGTCTGCCATATTGAATCTTGATTGGTTTTCTTAAATGGGAATGGGGTCGTGTAGTATGCCATTCTGGGCTAGAAGTCTACGGGAAATAAGGTTCTGAAGTCAGTTTTGCCGTAACTATTATTGTGATTTGTGAGAGATAAGGGTATGTGACGATGGGGTAATTACGTAATGTCACGAAACGACACGAGACAGAAAAAATGCCTACCGAAAACGAGACGAGATAGAGCTCTCGTAATGCCAAGTATTCATCTTTTCGAGACGAGACACTGTGGACAAGATATTTTCGAGACGAGATAGTCTAAATCTCGTCTCGTCGGCAACACTAGATTAAATAGTTTGGAAACACCTGTTTCGTGTCCTTATTCAGCTAGACATTGTGACAGTATCTCGCAAGCTTGCGACATTGTGCGAAACTTCCCATTATGCAAGAAGATTGACGAGAAAACACAGAAAGAAGAAATCACACTTTCCCAAAAAACACCCGTATTACTACCAAATACAGACACAGTTACATTGCGTGAAAGTGGAACGGTGTGACTTAGTTGTGTATATCCCGAAAGAAATGATTGTCTTGAGGATAAGAAGAGACGAAGCTTTCATGAACAAGATTCGGGATAAACTGTTTTCCTTTCATCGGGAATGCATTTTATCTTCGTCTGGCTACAAATGCTCCAATTTTTCTTGTGTTGCATCCTAAGCTTTTTCCGAATAGCGGACACTTCCTAATAACGGACAGCTTTACGTTCCCCGTTACTGTCCACTATATAGAAGTTTCACTGTATATGAATAATAAAACTATATACTTGTAAGAGGAATAACAGTTCATTCTTGTTTCAGTTTTCATGTAACGTATACGCAGATACAAAGTATTATTTATAAAATATTGCAAACCAAATTATAGTACAGTTCCATAACTCGTGTTATTTTCAAGAGCTCTGGGAGAAGATGAAGTTTTCACACTATTAATGTAAAAAATATCAGAATTTTTCAAATTTTTATAGTATATTGCACAAAATCGCTGTTTAGCCCCCGTTTAGGGGGCGTAAACACAAGTTCATTTTCCTTATGGGAGATTCGATGTTAAATTTTGGAAGCAGTTTTCTCCAACAATAATTTGCAGGGATTTTGCGACAAATGGTTATTATCAGTTACAAAATGCAATAACAATCACCCGCAATGCTAGTACAGGTGTCTCGAACATAATTTTGGGTAAAGTCCCCCTCTGGGGGGACAAAGGGCGTAACAAGGGGTGGGTTGAGTGCTACAAAAATCCCAAACTTTATTTTGCGAATGCTAGTGTCATATTGATCCCAAATGTCAAAGATCTGATGCTCCGATGCTCCCTGCATGTGACAGTGACTTTTATAGGGGCCATAGCCCCCTTCCAAAAATTACTTAAAGGAATTAATGATAAATATCCTTAGAAGGGACATGCAAACAGAAGCTATCTTTTTTATCATTTAATGTGAAATTTGCCATTTTGTATAAAAATGTATGAATGTTTCAAATCTGGAATGTTATTTTGGTAATGCAGCACCTTAGGGGGGGCGCAGGGGGCGTAGCAAAATGTCATGGAACACTATACGAGTTCCCAAATGTATTTTGGGAATGTCTATGAGCGTCGTATTAATTACAAAAGTCGCGGAATTAATACTCCGATGCTACTTGCATGTGTCAGTGATTGATATGGGGTATAACCCCCCCCCCCCTTCCAAGAATCACTTAAAATAAATTCATAATAAATACCCTTCGCATTAACATAGAGGCAGAATCTATTGTTTTTATCAATTAATGGGAATTTTTGCATTATTGTAGAAAAATGTACAAATCTGGAATATTATTTTGGTAAGACACCGCCTTAGTGGGCACATACCAGGTGCGTAAATATGAAACCGGAAGTGGTTTTCAAACTTTTATGTCCACGGAGTTCTTTTAACCCAAATAAGAGGCTGCGGAGCCCCAATATATTTTGCTAGGCTCGCTTGTATGTACAGTGTAAAAGATTTTGTTCATATAAGAGTTAATGACTCAACCTCGTAGTACAGTTGGTAATGTCACGGACTTTGGATCAGCAATGAGGAGGCATGAGAGTTCGATCCCCGTTGTCGGCCATCCTGACTGAGG
Source organism: Lepisma saccharinum (assembly GCA_022664845.1). Lineage (NCBI taxonomy): Eukaryota > Metazoa > Arthropoda > Insecta > Zygentoma > Lepismatidae > Lepisma > Lepisma saccharinum. Next base: position 10,029 of record JAGDQP010007588.1, on the reverse strand, counting down.
TTTTCTAGGGTTTTCTTCGATTGATCAGGTGAATGCTGGGATGGTATCTCAATAAAAATCCTGACCACTACTTCCTAAGCCTCTGAAGAGTGGTCACGGAGAGACATGATCCCTCAGATTTGACGGACTTAGATCAAAGTTGCAAATTCAGCCCAGAAAAGAAAATTCAAAGGTAAAACACATATCCAGTGAGGAAGTTCCTTACTGAGAGATATTGGTTTCAGTCAGCAGTAAAAGTAACACTTTCAGTTATCCTAGTATTCTTCATGAACAAGAGCAATAACTATCATAGAACAAAGAAAATATACAAATATACAAATGCATGACAGTTTCTAATATTGTCATCCCAACGATGTCTCGGTCTCCCCAATGGTCTCCTTCTGATTATATTCCAACCAGAATATAATCTTCGTTTTCCCCCCATCCGAGCTACATGGCCTGCCCACCTTAGACGTCGCGATTTCATTATTTTTACATCTGGTGAATGGTACAGTCCGTGAAGTTCTTCATTATGCAGTCCCCTCCACTCTCCAGTCATCTCGTCTAATGCATTCTGCATGCATGCATGCCCTGCAAATGAGCATAGTTCCGTTGTTTTGAAGCATTATATAAGCATGAAGGCGTAATTTACGCTAGATTTTTGAATATGATGAAACCTAATGTATATGTTTCTATCATTTATTTTCGGATTCGCAATGGGTAGGTACGTGCGTTCGAATCCTGCTCCCGACTTTACTGAATGAGGTTCTTCAGTTTCCTTCAGTTCACCAACTTCACAAACTTCAGGATGGTACCTTAACTAAGACACCGTCCGCTAGCTTCGCATACCATACCATATGGACATACCATGTTCCATAGATGTCTAAAGACCTTAAAATTTGAAAAATATCCTAACCGTTAGTAGTTCCTAAGTTTAAAGTTGCCGAACCGATAGGCCGTAGCTACGTTATTAGAATGTTGGCGTAGCAATCGGAAGGCCCTGGCAGCGTCCTTCCTACCCGAGGATTTTCCAGGTCTTTTCATCAGTCACACCAGGCAAATACAGGGATGATACCTATATTCGATATTCACTTGTCGGTTTTTTTTAGCCATCCGTGTCTTACCCTATTGTGATTCTTTCGTAACGACGTGCAATACAAAATTAAGGAAAGTGATAATGGAAACGTTTAAACTAAACATGACATAATTACGTGTGGTGCGGGAGATAATAGACTGCAAGCCATTCAAAACGAAGTGCTTGTCAAGGTTACTGTATTCTCTACTCTTGTACTGATTGAAAGGATTTTCTCGAAACTACCCCCAACCCACTCAAAACTGGTTTCTTGCAGCCATACTCAATACCCTCCGGACAAATAACACCAGGTCATTAACCATATCCGAATTTTCCTTCCTTTTCTCTCTTTGTTATTTTGAGAGAGACAACCATAGACCGAGTAAGCGAGGGGTAATATAATAACTCTAGCCTCTATGGTATAGTAACCATACTTTCGGAACGTTGAACGAAACTGAAATCCCAAAAAGCTGGTCAAAATATGAAAACACTGTTCACTGTGCATGATTCTACGTTCAAATTGTTGTTCGAAGTCACTGATTGCGATTGCGGAGTCAAAATGCAAAAATGTAAAAATAGCGGATACAATGTGGCATGTCAAATTATATCAAAATTATCCAAATGGGCTGAAAATTAGTTTCTTTATATATTTTAGGTCGCTGATGATGATTATAAATATAAAATTATGAAAATTATTTATGTCAAAATATGAAACAAGGGTCAAGGGTTCGATTCCCGATGCGGACACAAGTGGCCCGGATCCCACTACTGTAGCTCCCGTCCTATAGGGCGTCATCATCATCATCCCGTCATCATGATCAACACAACTTTGCGGAATATAAGAGGAAAATTCACCCAAGGGGAGAATTTTTAATTTCAGGGAGGGTATTCCCCCCGGACCACCCCCTGAATTCATCTCTGATGGTTGGCCATCCTCAGTGAGATTTTCTACAATTCAGTAATAAAGTTCAATTTACTTCCTCATCTCTTACCCCGAATTAGTGTTCACCGAGCAATATAGCTCTGCTGGTAGAGCGTTGGCTTTCGCTTCGGGAGGTCCTGGGTTCGATTCCCGAATGTAGGACAAAATCCCCTGGACAAAATCTTCCCTGGATATAAACGCCCATGAATTGTACATAATCCCCATTACCTTTACACAGTTAAAAAGAAATCTTACTTAGACAAAAGCCATGCATAAATAAATAAATAATCAGTAACTTACATGGCAAAATAAAACCTTATTTACTAATGCAGCTAATAAATCTAATTTTTAGCATTTTTTTAAGTTTTTTTTTATTTAAAATCTTGTATGCTGTCAGTGTTTTCGATTAGTAACAGAAATTCGCAATGATTTAAACAAAGTATCTTAGCAATGAACTGTCATATCAAGTTTTGAAGTAAATTTTGAAAGCTGAATATTGGCTGGGTTTTATTGTGTTTCTTTTTTTGCTGGTGGAGGGAAGAGTCTATTTATTGATAAAAGCGCATGAGAAACAATACCACATATATTATATGAAACAATATTTAAATGTTTTGTTTCTGAGATTAAGAGAATTTCTCATTGGAGATATTTTTACACGCTTGGTAGTATACAATGCCAAGCAATCAACTAATTAAATATTCTTATCTATTATTAACGTTATCTTCCTGTTGTAAGTTGCTAGAAGAGCTACTAGGTTCTTTAGCGATGTCAGGTTCCTTTACAGCACTCGAAGAGCTATTGCCTTCATTAACGATATGTTGAACTACGGCATCTTCCAAGTTCACTGTAATCGCATTTACATCATCACATTCGAGTTTATGCCTTTTCCAATATAAACGACGTGCTTGTGAATGTTTACTCCTTTTTTTTTAGTTTGTGATAGAGGTCTTCTAGTTTTACCCATCACAGCAGAGAAAAAAATAACGCACCGGACAGTAAAAACAAAGTTAGCACCACTGATTCTCCTGTCGTTATGGGCAAGTGTCGTCGCAGTTCGCATCTGATTCGCATGGCGGCGCTAGTGAACGGTGGGGAATTCAAAATGATTGACTCGTGTAAAAAACTTTTTACTTTTTTCGGAATGGGTATACTTTTTAAAGTAAAAAAATATTGCAAAAGAAAGAGCAATCTTCACTCTTTGCAATGACATAAATTAAATAGTAAACAAATGTACCATTTTAATATAATAAAAAGTAGAAAATCAATGTCACATTACTTTGCATAAAACTGTTGCAATCAAACTGCGCACCTCTTCAGAGAAAAGCGCATAAAAGTTCATGTAATGCAAAAGAAACTTTGCAAAATTATTCATGTCACTCAGGAAGGTGTAGGGAATCATATATTTTAGATTCGATGTTCCTGCTTCGTTTGTTTAGTAGGAAAGTATAAACAAAAATGCTTAATGAATGAATTAATTATTTAATTAATTAATTATTATTCTCTAGAAAAAACATTTAGAAACGTTATAAATAGCGTCATTATCACTTTTTCAATAAAAATAATAACGGTATATATGCTATTTTATAACAATTTAAAACGGCAAAATGTCCCCTTAAATAGTAATGTTTCTCCTTATTACGTTCTATCATTTTAAAATAAAATGAAGAAATAACTTTAGAAAATAAAATATTGGAAGTGTGAAACTTTCAATTTATTCTCCTAAAAAGAAAGAAAATATGCACTTACCAGTTTTTTTTTCCCTTATGCTCTTCAAATGTTAATACAACGGCATTTAACAATAGCCCTACTTGTGTAGAATCAACCTTAGGAACGACAGTTCATCTACGGGAGAATTTTCACCATTGCGGCTGCTGGTGTTATCTGGCATTCACAAACCTATGAATGTATTGAAACGACCATCTCCAATCAAACTACAGGAGAAGAAAACAATTGATGAACTTCGCCACGTCAAAAGCAAAAGTTACAGAGGCACGACCATAGCCTTTCTATTTTGTTTATACGCAGAGGGTAAGTAAGTACCCCACCAAGAGCGCTCCGATTTCGTTCACATTTTCAGAAGAAGCCTTACTGTGCAGGCATTCTATTCACAAATGCATAGTTTTGGAGCTGTAGGCATGCAAAGTCAGAGAGGCATCGTCACAAATGACTTCATACTTTCAGAAATAACACAAGCCATGTCGGTTTATCAAATCACAGTCAAATATGTGAACAATTCATCCATTTTCAGCAAAGCTTATGATTGGAGAGTGCTGCTTAAAGACGACTTCATCACTTGCCTTGTGGAACCACACTAATTTCTTAATAATGAAATGCTTTCATAGGGAAGCACATATTAGTCCGGGAGCTAGGAGCCAAATTTTTAGCGCTTTGGCTCAATTGGAGGTAAAACATGCAACTTTGTGTGCGTATTGGTTGTATCTAGGAATAGCTAAAAATTAATGTTGCCCACCCAATTGGAAATACACAATATTTATTTTGTCTTCTTTTTAGGAAGAATGTCCTACCAACACGTCGATCAAGGGTACATCACCTTCACGGTTCTATGCATCATAACGGGTACAATTGTATTATTCGGTGTAGCTTGGTGCATAAAAACCATATACAAGAGATATAGGAAGAAGGCTCGTTCAGTACCGAAGGATCTACCGCTTCACACATTGTCCAATAAGATACTTTTATCTTCAGTAGGCACCCAGACAGATCTCTCAGCGATAGCCATTGACCATCAAACTCAGACACATTCCGAGCTTCCAGCAATTCCCCAGGGCCGGCCTGCCCAGGTACAGAAACCTGAAAACAACCCTGGTAGTTATTTGGATATGTCATATTTCGGAGAGGAAATTCTTTACTAAAGTAAAATGGGCAAAAAGACTTCATCATCTCATGCGCCGGCAAGCGATTTCCACGATTTCACGATTCCTTCCCACTTCCTCTCCCCACACCTTTACCCGATGGACTACTACTGAGGTACCCCCATGTCTCCAAGAATAGACAGTCCCAAATGTTCAGTGTTATACAACTAGACAGTGTCCCATTTTAGACGTTCTAATACGAACGATATACAAATAAACATAATATATGTGCTGTGTGTAAACGTGTGTATGTGAAAGTGAATTTTCATTCAACTACAAATATCATTGTGTTTTCCTGCTTCTTCCAGCCTATCTGCATTGGAAAGAGGACTGAAACCAAACACAGAGACAAGAGTGAGATACTCTATCTGTGTCTTTCAGCAAGAATGCAACCTAAACAAGTTTTTATCTCTACTTTTTATATTCTGTTTTGTTTATTCCAGTGACACCGCTAAAACGATGACAACAGCTTATCGGACAGCTATTCAAGTGGTGACACAAAGAAAATGATATAAGAATGATATCCTGTGTTATAATAACCATTTTTTATTTTTTATTTCCTTTCTTTTCAATTTTTTCTCTCGAGTGTGTTAAAGCAGCAGTAACATCGAAGAAGAACACCAAGCGTTGCTTCCTCAAGTAATTACTTCAGCCAACAAAGTATTTCTTTCCGATACCTTGATGTCGCGCGGTCGTCAAACTTTTCTGAGTTACGACCTTCTTTTTGTAATATTTTTTTTCTTTCATTTATTATGGGGATTGAAATAAGTTTATTTTCTTTCATGTTATGTAAATAAATTATTGGGAAAGGGTCATATTTAAATATATTTTTGGCAAATCTTAACCAAGATAAACTGGCAACCAGATTTTCAAACTTTGCTTCGTTTATCCACGTAGTGGATTAAAGAGGCAAAGTGGTGGGGTTGTTGACAAGAGGGAATGGATCTCATTTGAGGTAACTTCGACAAAGTACGCCACTGCCCGCAGCCAGACAGTCAAATATGCGAACAACCAGGAAGAGCATTCCTAAGAATCCTGGGCTCACAATAAATAGCGGCGGGGTAAACAGCATGGTCATCAATGGATTATAATCGACAGACGTAGTGGGAGGTAATCGACAGCAGTCTTGGTTCTGGTCGCCAACCTGCCTGCAAACTTGACCTGTCGCCGGTCCATGCCAGGGTCCGGCCATACCACCATAAAGCCAATCATTGAGGTAATGATTGGGCGTCACTTTTGAGCACAACCAGCCAGCTGTACCTGAAGTCACCTGCTGCCGCCTTGCCGCTGCCTAGAAAGAGCCCAGGGTTCAAGCCACGCTGCCGTCCGCCAGACCTCTTTGGATTCTTAGGTGAGTGAGATCTATGGTTCGTTGGCTAGCGTATTTTAGAGATGGTGATGTCTCGTTGCCCGAATATCTTGGTTAAGACCTGTAACTGTATGGGTCAATAAAATCCCTTCTTGGTTTTGGACCAGTGTATATCATTTATGTATTCCTAGCGTCTATCCGATACCTATGCTTACCATTAGCTACGTAACAAGCCCCCAAGGTACTTTCCAAGCATTTGCTGCCCTTTAGGTAAGGATTACCTCAGTCATACCAGGCAAGTGCCGGGATGGTACCACGACTTTCAAGGTAGGAGTTCTTGAAGTCATCATAGACCCAATTTCCAAGATGGCGGCCAAAATCTAATATGGCAACCTTCCATCATGATACTTCCACATTTTACTGAATAACTTTTAAATCGTACAAGATATGAATAATTTTCATCTTTTAAAAATTGTTCAGCTGGAACCAAGCTTTCTAAGAACAGCTTGTTTGTGATGGTATCCAAAGTTACAAGTAAAAACGCTCAGGAAGGCGATGCCCAGATATTAAAACTGGAACTTATTCAACGTGATAATACAATCACAAGCTGTCCAAATTCCACTACTGTTCAGATTACTTTAGTACATATGTCCAACCCCACCGATGCGCATATAAAGTTACATGTTGTACTTCCAAGTGAGCCAAAATTCAACCCTAGCTCCCAGACTATTACTGCTAAGTGGGTTGTGACAGTAGTAATTTCAATAAATCCCTTCCAATGTAATATGAGACAACAAGTTGTGACTTCACATAACTCCTGTGAGAAGAAATATTATTTGGTGACACATAAAATACATTTATTTTATAGTATTTCCGGGGTAAAGGAATATAGGCTACGTGAGATAATTCCACTTTTTTACTGCACTGAAGACTTTTACCACATACATGATAAATAACAAATAACAGTACTCTTGAAATTAATATTTGTCACTAAGAGCAAATCGAAGAAAAGATAAATCACATATCACTATCTCTGCTCCTGTCCATGTTATTGCATTGAACTCTACATAAATCAGTGCATTTGAATCCGAATCGGAAGCAACAGCAACTATCTTTATCACATGTTTTGCAGGCGCAACACAGGAGTTCGAGGACTTCATCTGGTGCTGGTTTAGATCCCAGCCACTGGATGCTCACTTCATTCTTCTGATTGCCATGAGGGGTAGGGGTAGAATATTCCATTTCTATGAAAGCAAGTAAGATGGCGACAGCCAAACACTTAAGCAGCATTACTGCCTTCTTATCGTAAGAATATGTCAAATACTGCGCTTGCTTTCATAGAAATGGAACATATTCTCAATGACTGGGGATTGTGATCCCTAATTGAACAATGGAAAAGTGATTGAATCATGGCATAAGTCGTGAAAGTAACTTTGTTTGTGTTTGGGGTTCAGCAACAATTTTTTAGCCTCTATAGTGTTTCAATCTAGTGGTCTTTCCGTCTGACAATTTAGCGAAGTCGGTAAGCCGCTGAATTTCTAACTGAGGAACCCATGTTCAAATCTATTTGCTGCCCTAACTTTTTTTTCTCCCAGTACCGAAATCAACACCGTGTGTTGTGTTGATTTAACACACAAAAGTGGTAGTCACGCTGGGACACCGCATAGTGTTGAATTAACACAGCTTTTTTTTACTGTGTAGAAACCAAGGGGTATTAGTGACATTTAAAATAAAATGAGTTAGTGCATAGGGGATCTAATCTCTTTGAAAAAAAAATAAGTGAATTTCCCATCCAGTACTGCGTCTTTCACTTGATCTCTTACTCACGTTGGAATAATGCTTGGAGCACAAGGGATATAAGTACGCCTGTACTTCTTTTCCTCTTAAAGAAACCAACACTGTCACTTATTACAGTCTAATTATTGGGGATCGAAGCTCAGTTCTCTGGAATTTAATCAGCGCTCCTTTTTGCTTGTGTGTAGAGTCGACGATAATTGGGATAATATGTGATATTTTCAGTGGAAGCCACTTGTAAAGCTTTTCTAGCTGAGAGAACTTTGCATTTCATAAATAATTCTTAACTCCACCTAGCTTTAGTTGGAATGATTTCCAATATTTTTAGCTTTGTAACGTCCCCAAGGTACCTACCCCCAGATGATTCTATATAATTTACTACTGTTCCGACTTCTGATGTGAGATTATCCGTTGAACTGATAGGCAAAATTAGATTAATATAGTATGTGTGTTAGTGTGGCGAGCTACCCTACCTGAAGAGTAACTCCGGGATGTACGCATGTAAGGACGATGTATTGAAGGAAAATAAACAAAAGCATCAAGGTAATTATCATTTTATTTAGGATCACCTATCTGAAGATAGTGTCGGTTTATTTCCGTGTAACCTGTCTGTAGATAACCTAGAAACAGTTTGCGCTGCAGCCCAAGGAGGAGTGAGGTTACATTGCATTACAACGACTTATATACCCCGCCTTAGGGGGCATGCGTTGGCTTCCGCCGTGACAAAATAGTTCCGAAGATTCAACAAATGTTTGAATGGGCTATTAGTGCGCCACTTTAAATGTCCTTAGTATTTAGAGGTCGTATGAGTCATAATAAACAATTTGTCCTAAATCTTTGAATATACGGGCATTACATATCCAAAAGCTTTAAACATCAAATAATAATCAGCCGGAAAAAATAGATGGCTCTTTGTGTACGCGATATAATTGAAAAAGTCAAAATATGAGTTTATATAATTCGGTCCAAGGGGTAACATAGGTGACCAAAATACTAAACAAGGCTAAGTGCATCATGCAAGATGCAAGTGACGGCACAGTTTAAGTGCTTCGAAGCACAATGCTTTGGACTCATTAGCATGTCGTTTGTCCGTGTGTCTCATACAAGCCAACTATTATGTTGATATTTATGGACAAAAGTTTTCTTTGGTATTTTGTTATTTCGTTTCCTTCTCAGTACATTTGTCTGATGATTATGTTCTTTGCAATGGCCTAAGGACTATGTTGGCTATATGCAGATATCCAATCACCCATTTTTAAAAAATAAATATCATAGAGTGATAATTTTATTACCCTTTGTTTGTATTAACATTTTAGCACAAGTCCCTCTTTGTATTTGGTTTGTAGAACACATTTTTTATCTGAGACCTTTGGGCACTAAGCTGGCTTTTAACGACAATGAAAATTGTTCCACTTCAGCAAATACGTTCCAATATGTGTGATTCCAGTGTTTTGAAGATTAATGTACACCATTTATTGTGTACTGTTTCGGAATTCTCACGAGGCCTATATAATTTTCTAGAGTGTTCAAGCCTAGTATTTGTTGGTTTCTTGTATAGTTGTTCGACTGTTCCTTTGTCGCCGGAATATTATATTCGGTTACATTATTTGATTACTCTTCTTAAGTGTGCACAACTCCTATTGAAACAATATGACTTTAGCTTTTTATTTTTGGTTTTGGTTTGCACTTTGTTTGACGTTGGTTATAATATTTGAGTGCGTAATTAAGCAGTAACATAATCTACGGTAGTTGCTGATAATAATGTTTTCTTTCTAATTTGTAGTTTTGGGGAATAAGTGTGATATGAGCGTGTTTTTGCTTCTTTTCTCTGTGTTGTGGCTTGATTTTCCTTACGCCCGTATGTAATTTTAAGGGGTAGGGTAACAACTACGTATTCGATTAATTCTGTATCGTCTTTGTGATTCTTAAATAAAAATACGGCTGTGTCTGTAGGGTAGATAATGGCCCTGAATTCTATACGTCGCGGTACATGGAATACGGAGACCAAGAAAAAACATAAAATTAATTAAATAAATGACACTGAAGCGTCTGGTGGCATCAATAAGATGCTCGGTTTCTA
>JAGDQP010007587.1:48585-66038 GCA_022664845.1 Lepisma saccharinum | reverse complement strand
ATTATTATTATTATTATTATTATTATTATTATTATTATTATTATTATATTACATGCGATGCAAACATCAAACATAGCATCACGACGAAGGAGGTTAAATTAACATGTTGACGATTTTACTACGACGATCGCGTTGTTACATCTCAAGTAGATCTTTTTTTTTCTCTTGTACGTTCTTTCACTTTCAATCAATATTTGAATAACTTTCTGTACACTTGCTCAAGCTATATAAATAATATCTAGTGTCCCGTACCGTATGTATATCTGTGAAACAATTCAATAATCACATAGCGATGCTTAATATACAATTTATTACTTAAACATGGACTATAACAACATTTTTAAACATAAAACACTACATTTCAACTGATTCTCGCAGTTATTGAAAAATCTAATGTTTTCACAGAATCAAAAATCACTAGTTTCGTCTTTATAATGTTTGTTTAGATTTATTTCTTGTCAAATCATAATTTTTTAGTATTGAGAGCCTCTTTTTGTTATATTGTTTTTCTTTCTTTTACTAAATATTCATACTTTTTCGCTGGTAAGGGAGAAATGAGTGCCGAATGCGTGAGTTTCTATTATTCATAAGTGCTATTAAATTATGTTTTTTTTCTAATGAGTCTGCATGCATTCGGCTAGCTACGTAAACTAAAGATTAACCAGGATCTCAGTTCAATACATTAGCAGTACAAAAACGTTATCGAAGTAAACACCTCTAACACAGAAGAAAGAATATACAGCAACTTCTTAGATAAACTATTCTTTTATTCTATATTGTCACAAATATAGGAAATCTCAATGCTGTTTAGTTCATTCTAAAGATGCTCTTATTGTAAACTTTACTTCATATCTCAGAGAACACACATTGATACAACTATAATATTAATCTTAGAACTCATTAATCAACTTTATACAATAGTGCAAGAATTCATTCATTTGTTGTTTAATCATCTTTATAAAATACTACAAACAGTTAATCTTTAAACATGTATTCGAATCATTGTACTTCAGACTTCTAGTCTTTTCAAATCCACAAGACTTACTTTTCTTTCTAATTTACGTTAGTTCACATTTCCCACCATTTTAAAAATAAAACAATATGGCGAGCAGGTATACAAATCAACAAAGTGTTGCCAAAATATAAGCACAGAAAAATTCCTACATTAAACATCCCTACCATCTTTAATTCTTTGTTTATATGCAAACAAGTTCCAGTGTACCGATAAGCGATTTAGTAGCCTAGGTAACAAGTCAAATTTGGTGATGAATGTGTCGAAAACACTGGAAGTCTAGGCAGCCTACTGCTGAGCTAACAAAGTTGCGAAGGACACAAAATTCGTCACTTTTCTTGCAATATATTGAAAAAATGTTCAATGTAAAAATTAAAAGATCTGAAGTTTATTGGAACATAGGACAGAGTGTGTTGAACAAGTGTTTAAAAAGTAATCTTAAAAACCTAAGTGTCCAAAAACCGTTCAAAATTCAGCTTCAGAAAAAGCAGATCAACTAACACTTTTTGTACACATAACTTACGTTTATTGAGCACAAATCTACAATTATTTCAAAAAAGTGTAAAATAAGTGATTATTTTTTTACGGCTTATAAAGTAGAATAGCATTATGAAAGATTTTTTAGATTAATTTCAGTGCTTAAAACATATACTACTTGTAAAGAATATAAAATGAAAAGTGTGAAATGTATCTGTGTAGTAAATAGCACCTAATTCATAAAATTTTGGATTGATCAAGAGAGCCTTTCATACGCGAAAAGAAGTTCGTGCGAAAATAGAACAATCTTTTCACTGTAGACACTAACAAATGTAACAGAAACTCCTGGGTAATGCAGCAAGGATGTAGTTCTTACTGTCGATTGGTTCAACTTATTGTTGCAAACCTCCTTGTCTTCGCAGCTGCTGTTGTCATAGGACGAAGGTAGTGGCAAGGAGGAAAGAGGTTGAGATGACGGTATTGGGAGCAACTACACACAGAGAGAGAGAGAGAGAGAGATAGGAAAGGAAAGAGTAGTCTGGTTGCCGTGGAAACGAAAAGTTTGTCCCTTGAGATGAAGAACGGAGAAGATATCCTAGAAGCTCAACACAGTTTCATGAAGGTTTTAACGACACATCAACTTCGTTGCGAAATGGAAACATGAATCTCGTAAGGAACAAGATTTGACGAAAGTGCAAGGCTCTCTGTCTACCTCAGACTCTTTACATACTTTTCTCTTCCGTACGGTACCCAGCTGATTGATGCCAGTCCAATTCCGAACTCTGAGTACAGAATTGACAGCTAAACAAGAGATCTAAATTAGAATGTCTAAAATCATTTTCAATATAATATGATGATATTATGATGCTTACTTCAAGAATCAAGAAATATATTATTGAAATTCCAAAAGTTAAAAAAAAAATTGAAACAAGAAAATTCTTTGTTTTGAACACATTAAAGAACTTTAAAGTAACCAAGTGCTGTTGTGACTGGAAAGTAATTCTAATGAAAAGTAAGTTTTTTTTCTAGACATTATTAGCTATATAAAATAATGGAACAAAACTTACTTTACAACACATTTGATACCTGATAGCTATTTTTCTACGTAGTCACCGTTAAAATTTAAACATTTGCCGTAGTGTTTCACCAGCTTTTCTATGCCTTCTGCATACCCAATTGCCGCCAATTTGTTGAATCAGTCACTTACGCCCTCTTTCAGTTCGTTGCCTCTTCCATAGTGGTTACCGCCCAGCTCCAAATGTTCTTGAAATTTCAGGAAAGAACGAACTCAGTCCATCTATAGTGAAACGTCTATCCTGTTGAATTTTTCCTCAATCCTTGAATTGAGCTCGTCAGTCACAACTGAAGGTCTGCCCGAGCGTTCTTCATCATGAATATTCGTCCGTCCGCCATTAAACATGATGGACCATTTTCAAACTGAAGCTTCATTTATCACATTACCATGAACCTCGGTTATCTGTCTGTACGTTTCGATAGGGTGGACTTTATTCGCATTCAAAAAGTGTATTACACTACGAACCTCACACTTGCCGGGATAGTAAATTTTGTCAACCACTTTAAAGTGGCACAAATAAACAGTAAACGACTGCAGCGGCTCGTTGTTAACCTAAGACTGGTGCGAAGGAAAGGGAAAGTCAATGACACGACGGTGGCGGTGGTAGAAGAACTGCGCGATTCGTCAGATCAAAACGTTCTTTACTTTTAGAATGAGTCTCGTATTAGGAGTATTTTATTCATACTGTAATTTTATTACCATTCCTTCAAATTCCCGATCGCATCTGAAAGTTGACAATAGAACTATGTATTGTCGGTACACACTAATAGAAAACACAATTTTATTCATGTACTAAACCGACGTTCTTACGTTGTACCACATCAAAAGGTTGCTCTGCTAATCTCAAGTAAAAGTGATAATAGCATCGCTCCACGACCACAATTTCAAGGAAAGAATAAACTGGCAATGACCTCTTTTACATAGCTACTATATTAATGCTCCTTAGTGAGACCAGCGAAATTAATAAGAAACCTCACGTGCAAACCCAATAGACATTTCAATGACTATCTGACTCGTAGATTAGCCTGACTGAGTTTCTGTATCAAACAACCTGGCTAAAAAGGAAATATTTCAAATGTAGTTAATAATAAAGATTTTGCTACATCAGGAAATTTAGTGTGCATTACATCTCAAAACTGATGGAAATAATTCCATACTATTAAAATTAACGGTCAAATCTTGTTGAGTTAATAATCGACACCAGATAGCGTCCTATGATACACAAATTTAGGAAGAAATGTTGTAAAAGAGAGCCACTGGCTATTATTTTTTAGCCTTTTCACATTCACTCGTCAAGCACTCAACTGAAACTCTGTTCCTCTGTTCCCTTTTCTGAGCGGGAAAAGGGACCATTGTTTTAGAGTGAAATTTTCAATCGAAAAGAGTGGTTTTCAACGAAATCCTCTCGTTTTGAATGGCAAATGTGCTCTTTCTAGATGGAATTCCGATGCTTTTCGGTGTAATTTATTCTTCAAGCTTTAAAGAGCGATTTTTCGTCTTTTTAGAGTGATTTACTTCTATTCTTTTTAGAGTGGTTTACACTGTATCATGGCTACACTCAAGTTTGTTCTCCAACGTTATTTTGTTACTGCGAAGTTTATCGAAAGACGAAGCTGTACTGTGAAAATTAGAGACTTGTAAGAAAAATGCCACTTCCTCAGAAAAAGCTACCAAATAATAACAAGGTAAACAAAAGTATAATTGAAAATGGCAAGTAATATAACACTACTACCGGCACATTCAATAAATATTATGTTCAAATTAACACATTTAGTACATATCTACTTACTACGCAAGTTTCAAAGAATATTTACTATTCAAGGAGTGTCATGAACGAATTAGTAATATATTAGGATCGAGACCTGCAGCTTTAAAAGTTAGATTTGTGATTCTTGCCCTAATAGAGCATAGCTTCTAAGCCCAAGAAATATTATTAATGCTAGAGCGAATCACGCTCGAGTTTAAGTCGAGGTGCAGTATGTGTGCACAGACTAACATGTGATGCTATTCGCTATGAAAATAAGTCGTTTGCCACCACCATAAACCTCACAATAGAGGTCTATTATGAGGTCTATGCCACCACTTCATCTTACCTACCACCGAGGCTGGATTAGAGAGCTTCGCCACAGGTCCTTACACCTACACCTTAGGATCCGAGTTGGAAGTACTGATCTCTTACCAGACGTGTCCACCAAATATGGTGCGCACCGGAAATATTCCGAGGAGTACCAAAACCAATACACTTAGTAGAGAGATCTACAAAAGCTACGGGAAGATAATTCCCCAAACAGCTGGCAACCATAGCTGGCTGGGAATTTCCAGTAACTTGACTAATAAGGACAAGTCATCATTCATTTTTTCGGAGATACTGTAAGCAAATGAAGAAAAGATTTGAACACGGGTTGTTCATTTACAAGTCCAGTGTCTTACCGACTGGACTAAACTGCCAATCATAACAAACCATTAGGTCAAAACAGTGTAGAGAGTTAGAAGCACGTGTTAAGATATCCATCTTAATTGCCTTTAAGATGGTAGTAATTGATTCTAAAATTAATTTGCATACAAAGTAAGAAATTGAAAAAAAAACTGAAGTTGAGCTGGAAGCACTTTATTTGAATATAATTGATATATGTGTGTTTAATAATTTGTGATTTATTTCAGGAATCCAAATATGATTCAGATGTTTGCAAAGTATTAGGATAATGTTTCTAATTAATTAAGAAATATGTTTGTTTAGATTTCAATATCGGAATTTGCTGTTATATCTTTGCCTCATATTTCAGTGGGAGGATGGAAAGTCGATTTTTTTTCTAGTTTGTGTGAAACGCTGGGAGAACGTTTCGCGAGGGAAAGAGAGGGGTACTTGTTTCTCGTTCACAATAGAGAAGATTTTTTTTCTTCCACCCCGTTTTTTCCTTTCCCTGCGGATTGGAAGGCTTGAATTTGGTGGAGAGAACGGAGCCCGCTCATTGCCTAGCCTTTGATGCCTATTTCGAGGGGCGGAGTGAGGTAGTTGAAAAATTGAGGAACCAAGCATGGTTTAGAGCATTCTCACGTTAGCACTTGGTGGACAGAGTCCGAATTCGAAATTTGTCAGCGACTGGACACGGCGTACCAGCTCCACGATGCAGAAGCTATGGAGGTACACTCCCGCCGATCGGATGGTGGGCAAACAGCGTCGGTGAAGCAGTTTGGTAAATATAAGTAATTTACGATTAATGTGTTAAATGTAATTTGAAGCTAGAAATCATGTCGAACGTCAGTAATTTCTCTTTGAAGATTCAAGTCATTCTCAGTCACGTAAAGTATTCAATTGTTGAGAGATTTATCAGTTTTAAATTCAGTGATTCTGTCAGTAATGGGCGATGTTGTTGTTGTTTGTAATCAAATCCCTGGGAAATGAGAGGAATAGGGGATTGGATGGGTTTTTTTTTCGCTCTAGAGAGATTAAGGGAAAGGGTGTATTTGTAAGGTTTTGCTAGCCGAACAAATGCAATTGTCCTCGGATAACGTAATTTCCGTTGTGTTCCCTTGAGAGTCTGGGTACCATCTCTTGTCAGCCTAGGTACTGGTAATTATTACACTCCCATTCTCGTGGTGTCGGAACGAATGGAAATGAATAAGCAAGGCTGCGGATTGTGTAGCAAAGAGATGATATTATACATTTGATTGAATTTGAGAACACTGGAGCAAATAACAAGGAATTACGTGATTGAGACTGGCTTGGGAATATGTTTAATGGGAAGGGCCCTTGTGAGACTTTCATAGTCTCGCAAGGTGCATTGTTGAATCCGTGGGAGCATTACTAAGAGAGTACATTAAGACAGGTGACTATCCTCGTCATCTGAGTTGCTGGTAAAGATATTTCTCCTATGCCAATCTCTATGATGAATGGGATAGAGGAAAGAAAGTCTAATTTTGTAGAAAAATGTGTTGAGCCGGAAAGTACTGATAAATGGGTGGTCTCGTGGGTTCGAGTCCTGATGCGGCCGTGAGGCGGAAGTTGAATGAGAAAGGGTAAAGTTTTACTTGCATCGGGGAACCAAATTCAAATACAGCGGACCTGTATTTCGCAAACCTACGTTCGGGGAACGTAAAGTGTCTTAGGGAGATTTCCAATATTATTAATGATAATTTATTTTATCTGTAGAGAAATTTAGCATATTTGAGCCTTAAATGGAATATTTCTTCTCGCTGTGATTTCTGTGTAAGGGATGAAATTTGTTCACAGCTACTGTTGCTGTGGTAAATGGTATAATTAATTCTAATTAACGTAAACTAGAACATCCTTTGCGTACTGGGTGAGCTATCCTTCTGAGCCTGGTAGAGGGAAAATTCACTCCCATCTCTTGAGTTTTGATATTTGTGAAAGATAAGAGAAATCACAGTTTGTCTGTTTTCAGATAGCAAAGTCGCGGGAGATAAATTTCTTGAACGGAGATGTACAGATTTACTTCGACCTGTGCGCGCATGCAGAAAGTTTGGCCTAGGTGAGGTTGAGTGACCAAGGCAAGAATTTGCGCACACAGCTTGAAGTAGAGGAGATTAAATAAACTAAAACGAGATATTTTGAACAGAAAGAAACTGAGGTATTGCATCGTTCTCAGTGTTTAGAGAGCAATTTACAGAAAGCTGTTGCTGCTTTCTGTACACTTGATAGAGACCTATCCTTGGCCTCTTGATAGAGAATCTTCATTTGGGAGCATTTCTTGCTCCGTACGGTTGCCTTCGTAATTTTAGCAGGCCGGAGGTTTAGTAAGTAACCACGAATTGTTTTAATTTACTTTGCACTATCGTTGATAAGATTGGCTGTGAGTCATTGCACAGCGATGAGGTTAGTAGGCGTTTTATTTCGTTTAGAGAGAGAACTCACTGTCAGTGTAGAGATTTGGTCCTAAGTTCGAGCCCCGAGCGGAGGGATGAACAGGGACGTAATTGGTGGGCTGTTTAACCCAAAGGAAGTTATGGGGGCCCAAATGCACGCAGGGAGAAAGTAAATTAAATTAATGTTGAAACGGCTGAATCACAAGCAAGTTGGGATGCTGAATCAATTGAAATCGACGCATCTAATATTTTCTGTAAATAAACATTTATATATATATTATTCCATAAATCGACTCGTATCTTAATGTTTTATTAAATTATGCTGCACGCATAAAGTCTACTCCTCATATATGAAATGTAACTTTTTAAACAGGTTTGGATTTCTCAAAGTACAGAAGAAGTGAGAAATTGGACGTGAAACCGCGTGAACAAGTCAACCGAATCCGCTTGGTTTCCAGGGTTTAAACCAAGTCTCCGTTAGGTATGTTTAGTGGGGGAAAGGAGAGTGAAAGTTCTAGGGTCGCGAGCCTGATGGATTCTATCTTTCTATTATTAAATACTGATCAGCTGGTGCTCGAATATTAGTAGCTAAAATCAATGGATTGAACTAAAAAAAATATAGTATTAAGTTGTGTTAAATAATCTTTGTGCTGATCCAAAGACTGAGAGATGTCTTATCTCTAGGAAAGAAAGGTAGGATTCGAGGCCAGGCTGCGTCCCGTATTGCGCAATTAATATGTTTTATTAAAGTATGTAAATAGATAGGTAACAAGCCACGGCCGGGTAAAGCTAATGCATATAAATTATTTGTAAATAGTAAGAAAGTAAGTAACAGCCTCCGCCACACAACATACGTAACCTGAACTCCGAAGACATAAATTAAGTTGTTCCAATGACTTACAACTCCTTTTAATCACTTTTCCATTTGTCAATTAGGGACGTAATTCCCATTCACTGAGAAATTTCCCATTTCTTCTAAAACAAGTAATCAAGATGGCGACAAAGCACGTGATCGACATTGTATGCATAATTACAATAAGGAATCTTACTGAAAATTCCTAGCAACGTTTGCAAAATTTTTAACAGTGTAATACACGAAACTAAGAAGTACTGGATAGGCATAGTAGCTAAACAAAAAGTCTGATTGACGGTCGGGATACCATTCGCCACGACAAATACATTTTAGACACATCATTTTGGAACAATGGCGATGCTTTTACTGCAATTTTGTGAATGTAAGATTATCCAACATTGCCATACATACTCGATGGTGCAACACGGTTGTAATAAGTGTCCATGCTCCGACCGAAGACGCTAGTGATAACACCAACGATACAATTTATGGCGGATTGAAAATATTGCTGAAGAGAACATCTGACGTAGAAAATTCTGAGACAAAAGAAAACGGTAAGGTAAATAATACCGAAGATCTATAAAAAGGGTGAACTCGTTATGAAAGGAATAATTTGTTATGGGGGATTAAAAATGAACGTGAAGTTTCTAACTGGTCCAATTAAAGTACTCGATCTATGGAAAAGTTATTTTGACAAGATTCTTAAGGTACGCACCGGAGAATAAATTGAAAAATTTCAACTTTATATCGCTGAACCGTGGACATCTGAAAGTAGGGATTGAGATAGAAATGGCACTAAAGAAATTGAAAATTGTCAAATTACCTGGCATTCACAACATCCAAGCCGAATTACTTAAAGCAGAAAGAACGGCCTTAGTCAACGAAAGACATAAACTGGTAAGTACTACATGAAGGAAAGAGAAACTTGCACAAGTATGGAAAGCTTTAGTAATAGTTCCGGTCTATAAAAAGGCTGCAAGTCAAGCTGTTATAATTACCGCGGAACATCGTAACTCCCGATATGTTACAGTCTTGAGTAATACACCTAACCAAAATTGGAGATATATAAAATAACTGGAGATCTAACCTTGATAAAATAATTGGTGATGCAGATAGATGAAATAAGAATATACAGGACTAGACCATACCAGTTGTCAATTGATTTCAAGAAAGCATATGATTCTTTCAAAAGGAAACATGAACAATATTCTGGTACAATTTTGAATTCCGAAGAAGAAAATCTGTTCAGATAGTAAGTAAGAAAATGTCTTACCGATCCCATAAGCAGAATATATATGTAAGAAAATAATCAGTACAAGAACCCCTTCGGGGTAGAGGAAAGAGTGATGCAAGAATTCTACTCACAAAAGAAGTTATATCAATTTTGCGAGTGACTTTTTTTGTCACTATGGCGGAATTGTTTCCTTCGTAATAAAGTTAATAAAATTAAGAGACTTAGTATCCTCCCTTCCCCCATAGTGACACAAAGAAAGTCACTCGCAAAATAGATATCACTTATTTTGTGAGTATAATTATTGCGTCACTCTTCCCTTTACCCCGAAGGGGTTCTTGTACTGATATCACTTATTTTGTAAGGATGCATATTAAAATAGTCCGTAGTGTTCATACAAAAGGTCGATTTTGGACCATGGTAGGCTCCGTATCTCGAAAATGATAACTCCTATCAAAAAATAAGCATCAATTTGTCTCTACGAATACGCAATTGACCCTCGAATCTCCCTGGTACTAACCATTTTTTGCTAAAGCAAAATTACAGACAGAATGACATAAGCCTCCTATCATTTGTGAAAATTCTGTGATTGGGCTAAAAAAAAAAGTCATAACTTCTGAACCCTCCAATGATTTTGACGTGTGATACACCGTTTGAAAGGTATTAAAGCGTAGATTACGATTCCGGAAGTTTCGGCTGCCTATATGGTCTGGAGTCAGTGCTATCACCAGAAATGTGAAATTTTGAAATTTTTCTCGAACCGCCCTAGGAAGTCCCAGGGAGGACCTACCCATCCATTTTTTTCTGTGTTTTAGTATGGCAAAGAGCTTTCAAATGCAAATCCAAGCATCATAATCGTGCTTATAGTTCGCTAGATCCGAAATTAGCTGTATATATGTGAGTGCTGCTAACAGACTCCTTTCTTAGCATCACTCGAAGCACTACCGTTCTTCGTGATACGTCAGATAGTATCACGAAGATTCGCAGCGGAATGAAACAAGGTGATACTTTGCCTCCACAACTCTTCAAACTCGCATTAGAATACAGGGAAAGAAATAAAAGGTTACTAGCAACCCAAAAATGGGTTAATGCAACAGAGTGAGTTGGTAAATATAGAGCCTAATAAGTACAAGGTTACAACAACCCAGCTAAAAAGGTTAGATCCAATGGGTTGGTGTAACCCTCCACGTAGGTTATTTTGAAGAGTTGTGATAAACAACTGTACTCAGTTACTTTAACCCACCCCAAAGAAAATTTGTAAAAAAAAAAAAAAAAAAGTGGTAAAATCGTCTGAAAGCAAGTTACTGTTATTATTTACACTACATATAGCTTATTATAGCTATCTTTGTAAAAAAAATGTGCGCCAGGCTGGGATCGAACCATGAACCTCGTCCGTAGCAGTCACAAGTGCTACCAACTACTCCACCGATCACCTGAAATTTACGGTCGATAATGCATGTATTTCCAAAGTTACACTACTGTGATATTCATTATACGAATCTCAGTGTTTCATATTACACTTTGTCATTAACAGAATATTAATAATAGTTTATATAATACTACATTCCTAGGTTTAGGGTTGCTAGGTTACCTCCTAAGTTTCACGTTAACGTTTTGGCCTTGGTACAAAGCTTCCATGTGGAAGCCCCTCAGTGTTCAATGACCGCCATCTCGTATACACGAGACTCGGTTCAGCTAACCCTCATTAAGGTTAAAAAATAACTAATTCTCAGAAGGTTAAATTTACCTGCACATTAAACGGTTAGCATAACCGAGCAGTGGGTTAATCATGTTGTTTAAATTAACCGTGTTGTTTGTTTATTCCTTCTTGTACCAATCGTGTAGGTAACTTGCTACCCACGAATGGGTTGTTTTTACCCTGATTTCTGTTAACCTTTTTCAATGGGTTACCATTTACCTACAGAATTAGGTACTTTCATGTCTCGAAAGGGTTGTGATAAATAACCAGTAGGTTATGTGCAACCCATTTGGTCATTAACCTAGCAAAATCTTGACTTAGTTAAAACTAATTTCTTTTCGTGTATAAGATTCTAAAAATGAAAATAGAGCAGCTGTGGTTCAGTTGGAAGAACGTTGACTTCGTAGTCGGGACGTCCTGAATTCGATACCAGCAGTCGACCATCCTGACTTAGGGATTTTCAGGTTTTTCCTCAGTCACACCAGACAAATGCCGTGATGGGATCTTCAACTTAGGTCCTGGAAGACATCTTTCTGAATCCTTTCTTCTATACTATCGTGGTCTGAGCCATAGATGAGTAAAGGCCATAAATAAATTCAAGAAAATTCTGAAAATAAAAGCGGCCAAAATCAAACTAATATTGAATGACTTCAGCCAGCTCTTCGTATACGCAGATGATGTAGATTCAGTAAGGCAAGATAGAGATGGACTATAAAGTAACACCGATGCACTATAAGAAACTTGCGAGGAGTATTGCGAGAAACAAACTGAAACGTGCCGAAACGTGCAGGATAAAGGAAACAGAAATAACTAGGTAATGGATGAAATAAAAAGTCGCTAAGTATCAGAGAACGCATATATTTATTTAGTGCTGAAGCTCCTAACCTCATGATTAATATCAAGAAACTTGAAACTGAAAATATACGGAACCACTATTTATACTTTTGGTTGCGAAAGTTGGAGTAAGACATTGGTAGAATGGCAAATGAACATGAATTGCGAGCATTTTTCTTGATGTTTTCACGATGAACAAACTGAATGAATTGTTCGTGGACTTCAGGCCGTTCCAAATGGTTTGTCAACATTATAAGCACTATAATCTCTTTGCTCTTGTTCATTAGACAGCATTGGAAGGTATCTTTGAGCGGTTGGTGTTGATAATGATAATTGGATTGCTCTTGCCCAGGATATAATCTAATGGCGAACGTTTGTTACTATTCCGATGAACTTGCGGCTTCCGTAGGCCTTAGAATTAGTTAGGATCCGAGTCATTGCATTTAATTTACCTCCGGATTTGAACCCCAAGACTGTATAAAGACAAATGATTTTATAGGAAAAATTCGCTGTTGGGTTACATGAAAACAAATGTGTTAGAATAATAATATTTGAATTTCTTCTCAACTGAAATTCAAGATGACATTTCTTATCAAGATTGGTATAAGTACCAATCTTAAAATGTTAAGATTGATGCAATTCATGGTAAGAGTACGTGGATTTTCATGAACCTTTTTATTGACCTCCTGCGATCTTAATTTCCTTCTTTAGCGCCAGCCGCTTCTCTAGTTTATCTCCTTTCCACTTTACGATGCCACATGCAGATTTGAGAGAAAATATCTTTCCAACGTCTGCTTCAGAAAAAGAGTAGGGAAGCAGATTACTTTGCAAAAATGATTTTTTTTTTTTTAATCTTCAAGGGAAGAACATGGTATCAAAGAAGTTTCTTGAAATCAAACTGACAAACTCTACCACCCTCCTTCATCTAGAAAAACGCTTGCAGTGTGAGTCACTTCAATCACCACAAACAACATCTTTAAATATAAAACCGCCTTTCAACTTTTATATCAATGATTCACAGAGTAGTTAAAGCATGTGTCATTGAAATTGAATCTTTTAGATAAAGGTGAGATTTAGACTGGTTCCACCATCCACGTCTACCAATTTAAGCACATTTGGAATAGGAAAATGCAAAGTTACGAGTTGATTTTCTACAGCTTCCCTTCTTTGTATGGAGACGTACGAAGAAGCACAGTTTGAAAGTTGAAAATGTATACAAAATTAGTCTAGTTCACACATTTTGGTTAGTTTCCATTATCCTTAATGGTAAGAGAGAATAATGTGAACTCTGTATTTAAAAAAATGTTAACTTCAAGAAACTCACCTAATGTTCAAACCACCAAAAGCTAAAATTTGAATCGGTTCCTATTATATATATATTGTAACTCAGAAGCTAAGGGACCATTAAATAAAATACATAAAGTAACAACTAAATTCGTGCCCCAGTCTGGAAGCCAATTTTGTTGTGAGCTTAGTGATTTTAAGCACCTACAATAGATAAGGTTAGATAAACGTAATTAACTGATTTGATCATTTCAATCAAAGATTTGTATGCTTTAGGTTTAGCTTAGATTAAGTGATTACACAATAATGTGAGGATTAAAATTTCTCAGAGGAAAGCATTCTCAGATGCACGATACTACGATATTGGCATGTGTTTGTTATTTAGCCTTTTCAATAGATTATAACATTGGTTTCTGTAAAAAAAAGAAAATACATTTTACATACTGAAACAAGACATTTGTTATAAGTAGTAACATTACAACTCTTGATCAACGATTCTATCTGAGCAAAAATATAAATTATATAGTATCAATAAAAGAGACGTTTCTTATTATAAATTGCTTTTAAAATACCGGTACATAATTATATTATCCCAGCATAATTCATTTTCGGTCAGTATATGCGCGATATTTCTCTTTAAAGACTAAACACGATGAATAAAACTGCATTACTAATATTCTTTTTAGGAAATGTCTCTTTGTTGCTAATGTTTTTCGTCCACTACGAGGCCAATCAATGTATCTATTTTTGATAAATTTAACACGATAAGACTTTCGATTTAATAATATTATAGCAGTTAACAGACACAACTATTAACATTGAAGGAGATGTAGTGGTGAGACGACTTATTACAGATTTCACATTTTGCACTAATAAAATGTTACGTCTTACGATAATCAAAATTTTAGTTTTGCACTAAAGAGGCGACGTTTTGCCCAAGTGAAATGAACAGAAATTTTATAAATAAAAGAAATAAGTGTTCGTGGTTTAGAGAATAAAGTATTTTTAACTTTTTGGCAACATTTTAGTGGATAAACGGTTGACCGAAAACTTCGTAAAAATAACGCTAGCCAAATGTGTGTCAGATGTGCTAGCCAAATATGCCTACGCCTATATTATCAGTTGTTAAGAATATTAGATCCTTGAAACAGATCGCATAATTTGCATTAATATGATAATTAACGATGTTTTGATATACTCCATTAAACTTTTGCCTAAAATGATAAAACACTTGATTCAATCAAAAACTAGTTTCTCGATAGGGCTCATATTTCGTTAGGGGTATATAAGGTGGCGGGTTTCATTGGGCCTGTTAATTTCAATTGGAATATCACTGCACTCAGTTCTAATAACAAAAGTAGGCCTGCCGAAAGGATTTTTTTTCTTTAAAAATGAGATTTTGTTTATCTTGTTTAAAACATGTCTGGAATAAAATGAGATCAAAGAAAGATAAAAGGTTGCTGTTTTCACTGACAGACATTTTTCTATACTTTATCAAAATGATGTAAAACAGTCGGGTAAGATAGAAAATTTAACAACTAAATTTGACCTACTGTTTTTCCCTGTATGCAAGTAAGGTCAAGGCATAAAAGATATAGACCCGACCAGGCCCGTAGCCAGGCGAAAACCTTACGGGGGATGGGCAAAATTTAGGAGAGGGCTAGTCGGTATATCAGATAGATTTCCTCTGCTGAACGATTTTTTTTTTTTTTTTTAATGTGAGGTTGGATAATAAACAGGGGCAAATTACATACATTTCAACGAACCTTTGCTCTACTTTTTATGAGTAAAAGAGACGCATTAATTTACTCCAGAGAATGCCTGGGAATCCCCTACTTCCTCTGGGGGATCCCTTGAGCATCCATTGCATAATTTTGAAATATGCAGTTTTGGATAGAGCAGGTCTCAAGTCTTTGAGAATACTATGGCGCCTCAGTTCTACTGTTAATGGTATTGGAATTACCAAGCTTTCGAGTTTATTTTCTCACACCTTTGGCAGGATATAGCGCCGAAACGAAGCATTTGTGCACCCTCGATGGTCTGCATTTCTTTTTTCTTATTTTCATGTCAGGAATCTCATGAGGTAGGTTTGTCGGTGTTATTTTGCAACACCCTGTGTAAACATCGCATTCGGTCGCCACAGACCTTTCGCTGATAAGGCATGATCAGGCCACGGAAAAAAGAGAAACGGCTAAATATATTAGACGTGATTTAACCCAGGCCCATCACCAATCAAAATCTTTTGAAGGGGCACCGATCATGATGGTTGAGGGAAACAAACCTTTGTTGATCTAATGAATGATATGAGCGAATATATTACCCAAAATGATCACACTATTATTCAAAACTAATTTACAAGGATGGCATTATTACTTCCAGAAATTTAAGTTAACTACAGCTTGGAATCATATATCTATTTCTCTATTTAAATAGAGAACCAGATCAGTCTCGGTTTTGATACTGGTCTACAGTTTCTATTGCGAAACTTTCATCACGTGATACTTGTTATAGTCTGATCATTGGAGAATAGAAGCTCACATTCTTGGAATTCAATCAGCACTTCTTTTGACTTGTATATGGGAAGATTCTTATATTTTTGCTGATCTGTGTAGTATGTTCCTAAAAGGCGCTTGTGCGTCGTGAGTAATTCTGGACCGTAAATAGCTTTTTATCTAAAGCGCTTCTAGACACGACGTTTTGGATTCAGCAGCGTGGTGTTTGTTGTTTCTCACAAGCTAACTATTATGTCTTTATTAGTAGAGGAAAGCTTTATCTTTGTTATTTGAGTCTTTTATTTCTTTATGAATTGACTCAATGCTTGTTTTGCTTATTTGTGGATTTTTTTCATTTAATTTTTGTAGAAAATATCATAAGAAGAGTATTTCGTTTCTTGTGTTTGTAGTTAACGTTTAAGGGCATTTTCCTCGTCGTATTTACTTTGTAATGCACGTTTCTTCACTAGGGTCTTTGGACAATAGGCATATTTTTTTTGTAGGAAAACTGTTCTGCTGCAGCACATACGTGCAGGTATGTGTTACTTCAAGCTTTTGAAGATTAATATACACAATTTATTGTGTACTGTTTTCGTAGTCATTCCGAAAATACCTAAATAATATTCTAGAAAGTTTAAATTTACTATTTGTGGGTTTTCATCACAGTTGTGCTACTGCTCATTTGTCTCCCGAATTTTTTATTTTGTTTTTATTATCTCATGTATCCTGGTACGCATCTGTGCTGTTGAACCAATGTGTTTTGTTTTTAAATATATTTTATTTTTTATTTGAACTCAGTTTTATACTATTTAACTACGCACTTGTACTTTTTGATTGGGCATAATCGATAAAGTAAATGTTCTCTTTGTAACTTTTGGTAATAAATGTGATATAGGCTTTAGTAGGTCTTTTTTTAATTCACTTTTGTGAGGATCTTTTAGTAGCTAGGACTGCTTAAGGACAGGATAGATTATGTTAACTGGGTCATGTACAGAGAGATTTTGCTTTCTGTTCATAGTAACTGCTGTTCATTATGTTTTGTTTGAAGCACTAAAACCTTTGAAAATGTCTTTAACTATGCTGTTTTTAGAATCCATATTGTATTTCTGTTATGTTTTGCTAAGTATAGTAGGTGATGAACCTGCTATCTTTTTGTCTACTTTTTTAGCGTTTCGCCTAAACAGTAAATCATTTCAGGCCGGTTTATTGTTCTTATTTTTTCTATGTCTCCTAGTCACGATTGAACATAATACACATATGTTTGTGAAGAATCTTTGTTACGCTATTTATTTCTGGAAGCTGAGTAGTGGATTTTTTTTTATTATTATTATTTTCTTGAACATTTTTGTGTAGATTTGTTTTATAAGGAGTTGCGCAGTCCCCATGGTATCTAAGCTGCTTTTGTGTTTTTATATGTTAAACCATCTCTATATTTTTAGGGCAAGTTTGCCGAGTTCCTATATGAGAGTATTAATTATTTGATCCAGGCAGGAATCGACTAGTGTTCCCAGAGCTTCGATGGGTTAGTTGAGCTTTTTATTGAATGAAGAAGTTAAGCTGATGGTGTATGTAGACAGGTAATTTATGAACACTTCAATGTTTACTTAGTATATATAATAATAAATAAATCACAGCCATATTCAATCCACTAGTGGATGAGGCCTCTCCCCGA
>JAGDQP010007587.1:24709-48185 GCA_022664845.1 Lepisma saccharinum | reverse complement strand
TCAGGTAACATTCGCAAACATACGTATCTCATTTCTTCTCTAATTTTATAAATTTGACACGAACCTTCCGAACCACATCCGATAGGCCTACGTCTAACAATGCCCTTGTATGATCACAAGACGTTAATTTACGTTTTTATAATATTTTGTAATATTCTTCCCATAAGAAGCTTGAAAAATGAATTTGCAACTTTATAAGAGGTCGTCAAGGGCACCTTTTCTAAAATTTGCGTTAGGAAAATTCTTCTGAAACTACGTATAAAGTGTTGATTTTGTGATTCATAGAAGTTACTTTCAATTCGAAAATAATGGAATAGGATATACTATACTCCCACATTTCGTATCAGTAATATACATTTAAGAGCATCTGTAGAAATTTATTAAAATTTTATAAAGTATGTGTACCCATCAATTTCCAAACACGTATGGAAAATATTGGTTGGGGGCTAGGAAAGTTTTAAGGGGGTTAAGCTCGCTAGTTACCCTTGGCTAAGGGCCTGGTAACCCGACAAAAAAGCAATTTGATAAACTGGAAAAATGTAGTAAAGAATTTCTGTCTAAGACAAAAAATAAGACTGAAAAGCGATATGAAGATACGAAAAGTTAACTGATGCAGTGCAAAAGAAGAGAAAAAATTCCAGTAGAGAATATTGTGGAGATAAACAGTTGGTTCACATTCAGACTCAGTGGGAGAAATGCAACAATAACAAAATAATTTATACTTCTATTATCGTGTTATAGTTAGCAAGCACAACACCTGTCAAGGAAAACATTACATAATTTGTTCGATAAACATCGTCAAACAGGTGACAGTACACATTAAAGCATATATAAACATTGAAAGAAAGAATTTAGCAGATATTACATGATATTACTATAAAATGTACCAATACAACTAACATCTAAGTAAATCTTGGAGGTAGTTACCTGAGATTTAAACTCTATAGTACGAGGAACATGCCAAAAATAATGCCTGCCCCGATAGCAGAGTAAGCTTATTTCAAACTTATTTCAAGCTTGCTACTGCAAGTGTACAAACTTACATCAAGCTTAATAGTTGGCACTTCACAAGCTTGACATAAGCTTGCCATATCAAGTTGTCACAAACACACGTGAAACAAAGAAACATAGCAAGCAGCTTTCTTAATCACTGATCCACCGAACCAACTTCCGAACATTGATTTGGAAGTTTTACTTATACAGCACACTTATACGTAACAGTCTCGCCGACAAAACACATTTCGGAAGTTACGTACGTTAATTAGAAGTTACCTGTGTGTGCAATAAATAAATATAAAAACACCGAACCTGACTTACCTAACCTAACCAATTAATTGTCCTTAATTTTTAAATTTCCAAATGAGTATAAAAACAAAACAAAAAAGTTGTTTTTCTTGGGGGAAAAAATATGTAAATATAACCACGCCAGGATTCGATCCCGGAACCTCTGGATTATCTTTCCGACATGTTAACCATTTTGTTTTAATAATGATTTATTTCTAATAACACTACTCTACTACAAAGGAAAACAACAAAGTTAAACAAATACAATAAATACTGGTCTTAACAATACTAGGTCTCAGCTGCCAAGATACATAAGGGAATATGTCTTTATACAATCTATACTAACTCAGAAAAGCAAAAGTAACTTAAATAAGCTAGACAACAAAATTAACCATCTCTGTTAATATATCGCACGAACATGAGATGCATATTTTTGTATTTTTTCAGCAAATTCTCAAATCTCAAATGTATTTGCGCCAGGTATTGATCTTTTGAGTTATCTCTTTCCACGATTAACATATACAAAGTGTTCGCAGTTAGCCACATAAGACATCTTCTTTTAGTATTTGGAAAATATGTGAAATCCGGAAAATCCAACAGATTATATATTTGCATTTCATTAAGCTGTGTTCTAGTTACACGTTGCACCAGCTGACTATATTTATTCCATATATCATTATAACGCACTGGTTAAGTCGGTGCTGCAAAGTGTCATTTTTGTTGCATAAAGGGCACACAGGATCATCCGTGACCCCAATCGAGCACAAAATATTAATCCAAATTTTAGCAGTGTATATTGTATAGAGAAACAGGGTATAGCAGTGCATATTTTGACAAATTTTCGTTATTGCAGGTTTTGCTGAACCATGGGTGTGAAGCATCAAGTTCCTGACAGCACAGGAATGTACCGGTACTGCCGCCAACATACATGAAAGGTTGAAGAAGACTTATAATGAGGAGACAATTGACGTGAGTAGTGTCCGAAGATGAGTCCGAAGTTTAAAGGGGGTGAAAGTTGTGTTGAAGACAAATCTCGAAATGGAAGACCAGTTACAATTGCTGTAACAGCAAACAAAAAAGTGAATTGCTTGGTTAGGGTGGATCGTGGTCTCACTGTCGCAGAGATGCCATCGGAACTGTCATGTGGTAGCAATGCTGTAACGATGATCAAAGAACTGGGATACCGAAAAGTGTGTGCAAAATGAGTTCCTTATTTATGAGCTGACTTGAAACAGAGGAGACAGGAGGTATGCATGGATCTACTGAAACAATTTGAAGCCCACAAGATACCTTTTTTTGACAATTTTTGTACCGGTGATGAGGCATGGGCGTGCGTGTACGACCCAAAGAGCAAGAACCAGTCTACGGAGTGGCGCCCAGAGGCTGGATAAGCAAGTGCTCAAAATTACTTTTCCAAAGTGGCTTCGCCAAGTAGGTTGAAGTTTGAACGGAGGCGAAAATGCATCGCAGCTGAGAGAGACTTTATCGAGTACCACAAGCTTGTACCTGAACAGTTGTTCCACAAATGAGTGTAAATTCATTCCCCTGTTACTATTATTACAGAATTTATGGCCTAACAGGCATTACATTCGGTATGCCTCTCGTAAATACTGGAGTCATATAACAAGAAATCCAGAAAGTAACGGGAATTCATAAATGCTGGTAATAATAATCAGTACAAAAACCCCTTCGGAGTAAAGGGAAGAGTGACGTAAGAATCCTACTCACAAAAGAAGTGATATCCATTTTGCGAGTGACTTTCTTTGTCACTATGGCGAAAGTGTTTCCTTTGTGATAAAATTAAGAGAATTAGTATCCTTCCTTCCGCGATAGTGACACAAAGAAAGTCACTCGCAAAATGGGTATCACTTCTTTTGTGAGTAGGATTCTTACGTCACTCTTCCCTTTACTCCGAAGGGTTTTTTGTACTGCTATCACTTACTTTGTAAGGCTGCCTATTAAAAAAGTGTGTGTCAGCGTCACTCGAAGAACAACCGTTCTTCATGATAATTTATTATAGTGCTATGAACAACTTGTAGCAAAAATACAGCACTTTGTCACATATACTACATATTGAGCATAGGTTAGGAAAGCCTTCATATGCATAATTAATAATCATAAAGGAAATATCACTTTTACAGATTGAGTAAAATACACTAGGTTTTTTTCGCGACGAGTACAATGTGCGTAAAGTTGGCCCAACCACATAAAGCTTTTAAGACCAAAACCATACCAGGATTTTGTGCAAATTTGTGCGCGACTCTCCGTCAGTACAATAGATCATTATGCAAAAAAAATGTGTCATATAAAATAATATTAAAAAATATTACACACACTAAGAACAAGTCACTTATGAAAAACATACCTCCTATGGGGCACAAGACAGCTACTTTGATATAAAATAATTTGAATGGGAACTATTAATATTAGTACGACGGATTTGCCATAAAAGAGATATACAATAAGCACATTAGTGTGTGACTATGCGTTAAAAATACATTATAATGTTAAAAACTAAAAGATAAAATGTTATAATAATAATAATGATAAAAATAGTATATGATTGAAAAAACAGCCGTTAACGAACTACGTAGCGTCATAACTTTGAAAAAAACACTCACAGAATAAAAATGGTTTTCCATTTAATAATAATAATAATAATAATAATAATAATAATAATAATAATAATAATAATAATAATAATAATAATAATAATAATAATAATAATAATAATAATAATATAGTTTCCACTTTCAACAGTAAATAAATAAGAAAATTTCTGTTCACATTTTGCGCTTAGATGAAATGGAAAATATTAAACGGATAAGTTAAATTTATGTACGTATGTATATAGCAAACAGTTGGTGGGACAGCACGAAAATTTGAACACGTAAAACGCTTTAGACTCTTTATTTCAAAGGGCAAACAAGGCGGCAACAAAGTTTCTCACTTAGTGTTGTCATGAAAAACATAAATTTGAAAGAAGATGAAAAGTGAAATATGTAGAGACACAGAAAGAGGAAAAAACGAAAATGTTTTTCATAAGCGTTCTCCAATGGCACACGGGAAATTTAAGTCACATTTCAGTTCATTTCTTGTGACGTCACAAGTAACATCAATCTTCACTTGAAACAGGATACCGGTGTCAACACGAAACCAGCTGAAGCGTGACGCTGATGCCTGGAGTCTTTAACGGACGAAGGAAAGAAACAAAGATGTGAAGGCGAAAGGAAAAGATGAGGGGTGAAAAGAACAAAGCTGGGACGAAGAGAGAAATAAGAAAATTTCCAGTGCTAAAATGAAGACAGAGGTTTTGTCCTTGGTAGGAAAAAGTAAAAAAAATATCAGCTACTAAAGAGAAAGTGTCAAAGATATTTCATTAAAGAAGTTGAAAGGATTTGAAGTCAAACAACGTGTGACGCTGAAAGTTCTTTTCTTTCGACAGAGAACGAAGAAAGTGGGACGTTACTTGATGTTAAAAACAATTTCCGCTCTTGCCGCTACCTTAGCTATTTTTCTGCCCTTTTTGACAACAGGTCCAAAAAGGAAGAAATAAAATTTAGTGGTGCCATGTAATGAAAGATTTTATTTTTTTTAGAAAATATGTTCTATTAGACAAAAAACAAGCAAAGGTCCCATGATCAATAGAATAGAAAAAACGCTATACTTTGCTTTGTATGTTTAATACATGAGTAACACTAAAAATATTCGTGGCGATGTCTACGAAATAGGGGTAAAAACTAATTTTTGTATTGTGTTAGATCTCTTAACAGATACCTAATTAGACACTTATTTGGGAGAGGATCCAGAGGTTTTGAGGGACCAGTCTAGATTTAGTCTGGGTATGAGGTACAGACAAAATATTCTAAATTTGTAATAATTTTAGGTAAAAATTCGCATTTCGTGGGTCCTCAGGATCTACCCTCTGAATACATTACTGACTGGAACTAGTGCATATCCCCCATGAAGTTGATTGTTAACATCAAATGAGTTTGCAATATATCCCGGAAGTAAGGAAGAATGTATTCCTAAGGACATTTTCTAATTAATCTATTTGATATAATTAATTATTCTAATTATTATACTAGAAAACAAAATTGTTACTTCAAACTGTTTTGAAGAAAACGAATCTAGAACAGAAACTACTTAATTTTCTTATGAACTAATTTTCTTTTATGTATATAGGGGGTGAACGGTGGATGGCGAACACGTAACCCACATAGCAGAGTACGTCCCTGGAACGTCCCATTTAGATCCCATTACCGTCAGAATGGTCCTGCTCCCATAGCGATGTCCTAAGGACGTCCGTGGGATAACTCTGTGGGCAATACAAACAGTTCATCCCGTATGAAGGTCCCCTGGATGTCCCCCGGAAAGCCGTACGGGATTATCTACCTGGAATTTCTATAAATTAAATAGACCTTACTATTATTATTATTTAATTAATTATAACTATACGAAGGATATGCCTTCGTATAGTTATACGAAGGATTAATTATAACTATACGTCCCATGGATGTAAACGGGACTTAAACAGGACGTCCCGATATCCTGCCAGGAGATCCGTCAGATATCCCTGGGACGTCATTTTGCTATGTGGGAAGCTTCTAACAAGATTGCACAAAAAAAATTGGCCAATTTTAGAAAATAAGATAGCTGAAATAGGGGGAACCCATGGCAGAATGAGATACTTAATTAAAAATATTAATACAAATCACAATATTAAAGTTTAAATTGAAACAAAATGTTAAATTTGTTTTTCAAACCTTTATTAACTATTGCACACTAAAAAACTTCCCCCAAAATAAATAAATGTACGTTCTTTATAACAAAAAGTAAAAATAAGAAAGAGTGCAAAATGTCTTACTCTGGTGTGGGCGGGGTAGGATCTCTTGGAAAACATCCCTTTTATGATGTACATATTCAAATTCAAATTGTTTTATTGCCGGAACATTAATATAGTTATATACGATGTATGACATCGTCATTTAAGAGTTAGTTGCATTCAGATTTTGGAGCTATTTTCAAGAAATTCGTCTACACTACAAACAGCCATGGCAGTAACTTATTATTCATAACATTTTTTTTTCTAGGTCTTTGTTTTTCTTAGGAAGATTATTATCTAGTTTTTTACTCAATTCAATAAAACTAATTGTAGTTGTACTTAAATTACATTGACCAATTCTTATATCTGTTCTATGCCTTGTTAAGTGGCTGTGAACAGATTCATTACTTTCTAATTCACTGAGGTTATTCTTCGTGTACATTGAACATTCTAATACATATAGGGATGGCACTGTTAAAAAACCAAGTTTTTGAAATAAAGGTTTACATTGTGTTTTGTTATCCACGTTACAAATTACTCTAATGGCCCTTTTTTGAAGAATAAAAATATTTTTAACATTTGGATCATTCCCACAGACTATTATGCTGTATATATATGTGAAATAAACAGTTTTAAGTACCTGGTCAGTGACGCACAGTTTTAGTTTTCTAAGCATGAAAATACCTTTGCTCAATTTCTTACATAAATGATCAATGTGATAGTTCCATTTAAGGTTAGATTGTATATACACTCCTAAGAACTTTACTTAGTTGATGGAATCAGTTTTTTCTTGGTTAAAGAAAACTCTATGTTGTCTGTTTTATCTTTGTTAACACATAAAACATTTGCTGAGTACCAATTCTCTACAGTTGAGTTTGCAATAGTCAGGTTGTTTAAAGCAGAAAAAATATTATTTCCGGCTACCTTTACAGCTAGGTCATCGGCATACATGTAAGAATGAGTAGCGTTGCTGTCTACATTTTTCGCTAAATCATTTATATATAATATGAAAAAAACAGGCCCAAGTATGGAACCTTAAGGTACTCCAGAATTTAATTTTAGATACTGACAAGACTCACCATTATAATACACAGATTGATATCTATTTGTTAAATAGGACTGAAAAAAAATCTAAACTTTGATCACTGAATCCATAATACTTAAGTTTCTCTAATAAGATTTGATGGGAAATTGTAATTCGCACATTAAGTTCTACTTCATCATCGTCACTATCTATGCCAGTACATGAATTGTGTGGACACTTTTTACACAAAACTTACGATATCGAACCCTCAGTTGAACGAGAGTAGAAATCTCCACACTAGAGATAAGCAGAATCTTCTTGACCATCTGCATTTGACTTGGGCTCTCCGAAGATAGTTTTCGTTCCTTTCACGCCCTTTCTAGTTTGTTCATGTTCGATTTACTTCTTGGCTTTTGGAGTAGGCCTAATTGTTTGTTTTTCTTTCGTTCCTTGGCATTCTTCATGTCCTTGTTTCCTTCTAACTTACCTCCAAGCATATTTTCTTCGAAATTAAAATAATCATATAAAAGGCAGCCTCATGTAGGAACCTATTTAACTAAATTACTCAACACGGTGACTGGAGACAGTAGAATTTCGTGAATAAAAGTGTTTAAAATCCGTGAGTAAAATGTTAAGAAATCGTGAGTAGAAGGTAAAATTTCGTGAATACAAGGGTACATTTCTTGAATAACTAAAAATAAATAATTGTATTGAATGACGAGTTAAAGCTTTAGAGATAAACCTTGTACTAATGCATGCTGCTGAAATCCTAAATAAAGTGCAATTCTCTCACATACTTGTTACACACTTACGAAAACAGGTATCAACATTTTAATAAACACATGTATAACTATGAAGGAATTTCTTTCTTAATCATTCAGCTCAATCTTCATAGGCATGTGATAAACACAGTTCCAAATTTGTCATGGTCAGATTTGTTCGATTGTTGAACAGAACTTAGGAAAACTTTGAAATAGTCCCTCACAGGCTCCATTGAAACTTTGTATTGCTCTCTTCGATAGCGAGATTTACGGTGTCATTGATATCTCATGTGCTCTACTTGTTTTCACAAAGTTTTTCACCTCGAATACCGTCAAACGCACGCAATGAATGACCTTGTGATAATGTAATTCGTATTTTCCCGCTAGATTGCAAACCGTCTTCGCAAAATTGCTGCCATCAATGGAAGATAAAGTGTACTACATTCTAACATTGTCTGTGCTAGGGTAATCCGATGATATGTTTCTGAAGACGAATTATATTTTTTCGATTGTTTAGGCATTATTTTCGTGAATAAATCAATAAAAATGATATAATTTCGTGAGTAGTGCTCATAATACGTGGATGGAAGCAAACCGTCCAAATTTCGCGAGTATTTCGTGAGTTAAAAGTAACATTTAAACAAAGTGTTTACAGCCATCCATGCCATTTCCTGAGTGTTTACAATTTTCGCGAATTCGCGAGTCGCGAAATTCTACTGTCTCTAACTATGACTAATGACGTCCTCCTGTGAACAGGAGCTAAGAAGCTAGTTCTCGCAGTTACCACAAAGTGAAGCACCTACAAACGTTTTTAGGGGAGGTACCCCGTTCCACCCCGCGTTCCCCTAAACTTCAGACTCTGCTCTACAATGTGGTTAGTAACATTTAGAAATTGTTTAAAAACTAATCTCCAAAAAATTGAGTGTTTTTTTTTTTTAGTCCGTACTGTTCGTGATTGCATTATCTGGTCAGATAATGGCGAACACCTGGTCGGAAAATGGCGCAGAAATACATTAACTTACATATTACAAACATTTCCCAATGGATATTTTAAAGATTAATTATATGATATACAAGCAAAAGTTTATTTGATACTTGAACACACTAAAATATCATGGAATTAGGCTCCTACCTTTCAGCATGACTATTACAATAATTACATAAGTATGGATGATGTTTCTTTCTCACCAACACGTGTCCACTTCAGAAAATTATCACCTCCACACTTATAAAACAACACTCAGTTGCGTCGAAATTTACCCTACACACTTAAGAAAAACATGTTCTCCATTGCCCTCCTCGGACCCATTATAGATTCAAGTCATAAAATTTCATCCAAAACATAAAAAAAAAAAAAAAAAAACATTTAACAATAAAGAATTTTCTACAAACGTTTATCATTTTAATATACCCAGTTCATAAGGCTCTAGAACATAGAATATCTCTACTTAACTCTTAAGATATAATTATGTTATGTTATAGCGAAATTGTGCGTAAACACATTCACTCCGATCGCTTCCACATCTCGGCTCATAATGGCGGATCTATTTGTAGGGAGCAACACTGAATCTTCCTGAACGTGGCAGCAACGGTACTGACTCTCTGACGTACAGCGGAAACTTCTAAATTTGGTGTTTGTCATTGTCTACCCGTTCGCTATTTGCCGCCTTTCTCCTACATATTGTTTGTCGTGTTTCCTTGCTTCTGGTACAACTACTTTTATAAACATTTTTCAGTTTTCTTTATTCATTATACCATTCAATACTTCTTCCAGGAGTTTGTGTGTGGATTCCAACGGAACAACACTTCGTGCTCATCGACTGCACAGGAGATAGTGAAGTGAAGAACTTAGGTAACGGCCAAATACTCTACACGAATATAACAAAAATTTGAATTTATTTTAAGGCTTTAAGCAACTATGGCTCAGGTCGTATGGAATATGATGGTATGAACTGGTGTAATGAAGAAAGTGGGAGGAAACGGGAGCAACTCTAGAAAACCTACGCACACGGTGTTTGCCCACCACAAAGCCCACATGGCATGAGCAGGGATCAATCCGACGACTCCTAGCATCAGAGGTGAGCGCACTACCAACTTTTTTTAACACGTTTTTATTAACTCTCTTTCTTGTCTGTCTGTTCGCTACAAATTAACTCGCTTTCTTGTCTGTCTGTTCGGTACAAATTTTGCAATCGATTTTAAACTCACTTTCCATCATCCGATTTCTTTGAAATTTTGTAAACTTGCTTGCTTCCGATGACAATATAATATTCAATCATTAGATATACGACAAAATAACCCAGTTAACTGTAAATAATTAATTAATATAATTCGAAATTATCCTTAAATGCACACAACAACGCAACTTTTTTGTGAAATTTGGGTTGTCTATCTCACAGGGAGTTTAATATTCATAAGAACACGCATTTTTAAGATGGACTAAAAAGTAAGAAAATAATAAATTCAATTAATCTTATGAATCGGAAAATAAAAGCGTGGGTGCTCTTGCTTACCTCATAAAATCATAATATCTAGAAACACCCACGCTTTTATTTTCCGATTCATAAGATTAATTCAATTTATTATTTTTTTTACTTTTTAGCCCATCTTAAAAAATCCCATTTTTTTAAAATCCTTTTTTGATTAATCTTTTTCTTTTTCCTTTAAAAAAAAGGGAGACGCATCCTAACCGAATGTGCCACTCAACTGAAAACTCTTGAAACTATGTAAACTCTTTAAACTCTATATTCCTGATATTTCCTAACTACGGACAACACAGTTAAAACCACATCCATGCCCGAGGCGGGATTCGAACCCGCAATCCTTGAGTCGCCAGACTACCGCACTAGCCAGCAGGACCACCAGCCTGCCAGATGATAGAGCGGTCTGCGGCGGTAGGTCATCGGCTCGAAGGTCCCGGGTTAGAGTCCCAGCAGAGGCATGGGTGTGGATTTTAACAGTTAAAGGTGAATCGTGACAGGTCGAAGTCCAAAGTTACTAGACTGGCCCATATAAAAATAAAGTTTTTTTTACCGAAGCACGACCACCTGGATCGGTTCGAACTGAGCCACCGTGGCTCCATTACTTGTCCTAAAACTTTCTCATTTTGTCTAAAAATTCCCTGTCTTGTCTGAAAATGTCTCATCTGACTTTTAAAAAATTACATTACCTATTTTGACCTACTTTTAAACATATACTACTATATTGACGGGTTTTAGCTGACCTAGTTGACCTTATACAGAATGTTTCTTCCAGAATCAGGTTTTTGGGGTGAAGCAATGTGGTTTGGCCTGGATGACTACATTTTTAATAATTTCTTGAAGGGCAGAAAATGTACGAAATGCCATAAAAATTATAAGTGTGGTTGATAAAAATATTTTGTTGGGCCATTTTAATTACTGCGACTTCGGCTATTCTCAATACAAGTGCTGCGATCTTCACAATCTATGCACCAGCCGAGAGTCAAACCCGAAAACAAGAGGCTGGCTACAATAAATGCTGCAGAGTGCTTTCTACTGGTAAAGCAAAGAAATCTAACACTGGAATCGAATGGTTAGCTCTTCACAAGAATTTGGAATAACTTGCAACCGGCTCTCTACAGTCAGTTAACGTTTAGCTACGAAAGCAAGTGTAGCTCCAGTTGGCAGCAGATCTATATGCAATTGGATCTGAACTGCTTCTAGACCGTTCGAAGAATCTTGATCAAATTAGACAAGGTGATTGTACTTGTGACACTGAGTGCCATAAGCTATTTTTCATTCTGATCATATTCATCAAGGAGGAATAGTCGCAACAATATACACAGCACGCGCTAACTGATTTTCATTTGAGACTAACGAACAGAAACAATTTAACAAAAGAAAGACAGAACTAGAGAATAATTCATAAAGTGATTGATATTCTTGTTTCAAATATAATTTACCATAAAAGTTTTGCACTTTGATAACATTAATAATGTAGTCAAGGCACTGTGAATGAACTCCCGGATAGCATGCCAGCTTGCAACAAGGTTGTCAGTTACTTGCTTGGAGCTTTTCAAACTTGGTATTATTAGCACTTAATAAACAAGCATGAAACAAACTTGATCGAACAACAAAAGTGGCTTGGTTGCTATAAGTAACCTAATCAAGCAGTTATGTGAGGCAGCTAGTCAAACTAGAACTTTATTTGAATTTTGTTTTGGTGAATTTCTGCTGTGGTATCAGTATGCCGAAGTTCCATCACGTGTCAGAACTATTTCGCCGTAAACTAATCTCCGCCAACTACACCACCCTTTTACTACAGGTGTCTCTTGCGATCTGATGAACTAAGAATAAATAACACTCAGAAAGCCAGCTAGGGTATGACACTCCGTGGTCTGGTGACTACAGTATTGAATTAGTGTGCCAGTGGTCCTCGAATTGATTCCCACTCAGAGTAAAGTTCTCATTTTTTAAGGAAGTGCATTATATTTTCCTTTTTTGTTCTGTCAAGGTTATTTCAACCTTGATTCTTGTAGACGACTACTTGATTTGACCTTGTTTAAATCTTTTTGACTTGATTTAATAAGCTTGCAATAAGTTGTCACACTTATTAAAGTAAGCTTAATTCACTTTTGAGTCAGGCCAAAATCGCTATTGGCTGTAACTCCATTTTCTACACGTTATTAATGATTTAAAATATAATGTAAGTCGAAGTTATGTAAAAATTAATATTCTGTAAACTGAATATTTGCAACATTTGTCTTATTTCATATTAAATACTGGGTTGAAATGTCATGTCAGCACCGCGAGAACGATATATCCAGACGCACTGCGAATCAGATGTCAGCAAATACACCAAGGTTACCTGATGACAGAAAATTAGCTATAGATTTTCAATGGGCCTTGAGTTGAAACTGAATTGAAATTGTAATTATTTATGGCCTTTAGACATAGGGACCTTGGGTAATCTGAATCTCAAAACTTGTGACCAGGTTGGAATGTTTAAAACAATTTTTTTTAAACACATGTTTTAAACGCGTTTTAAACAGAGACGATTGTTTTAAACGATGTTTTTAGGGTGTGTTTAAAACGTGTTAACTTAATTTTCTTCTTTGAAAGAATCATATTATTTTCAAGAGTACGTGAATATTATTTTATAGTTTTATATTTGCCAATAAAACATGCAATTTGTCACGTGTGAGAGTAAGTTTCCAAAATAATCAGTATTATTTTGAAACCACCTTTTTCGATCGAAAATTCCGCTCTGCAAAAGAGTGATCTCTCTTTGTGCTCCAAAAGAGTGAAAAATCCGCACCTTTGATGTAGTGTATATTCATTCATATATGAAGTACCTACATCCAGCATCTTATGTATTAGTCTAAATGCTATATACGTTTGCCCAGGAACACAGTTGATGCAGTGAGGCGATGGGTCAGGCTATTGAAGTGTGCGGAAACGGGACATGGTTCATGAATCTCGAAATGGGCAACCCATGACATAAATAACAACAAACAATAGGATATATAGATTGATTCATAGATCACAGAGGACAATCACATCATAAACATTAAATTGAGTAATGGAGTAGGTATCGGAAAGGCTATCTGGCATGATAATCATACGCCCAATAGGTTCCAAAAATGCTGACAGAGAAACAAAAAGACGCCCAGAAATCACGAGAGAGGCTATTAGAAAACTGGGAATGAATGTTTCTCCTCACACTCTTCATTGTCCAGACCTGGCACCCTCTACCACATCTGTGATCGGTTGAAGAATATTCTCCATGGACATTACAGCTAATGATGGTCTTAAGAAAAGCGTTAGTGTAGCTCTTGCGAGTGAAGTAAATAATTTCACGCTCCTAAAATACAGAGTATGATTAAAGAATTGACTGTAGCTTGTATAAAACATTCCTTCTTGGAACTGCAATTCCTGAAGTGTACCATCCACCGAAGTCGAAGAGGTTGAATTAGATAAAGCTAGCTTAGTTTACTTCATAGAAGCCGTTACTGAATAACATTGTACTCACAAGGAAACCTTCCAAACCATGAGTGGGGGATTGTGTTAATTTTATCTTCAATGAAATCAATTACATATGTTGTGTTGCTGACCAGAAAACAAATTTGCGTCCATGCTTCGAATAGGGGTTATGGCTACAAACATGAACTGCGCCAGAGCGAAAAAAAACTTTTCTTGCACAAAGGAATATCACCAGAGTACATTTGTTTACCAAATTCTTGATAACAGTTACTGTTTTACTGTATAAAACAAAAATAGATGTATGTAGAACACACGTTTACGAAAAGAAAAAGTCGAAGATACGCAGTTGTTTCATTTTAAAAAAACTTCAAGTTGAACTACAATAAGTACATTATATTGTGTACAACAGAAAGTAGATAAAATCTTATGAAACATACAATTGTCAATACATCGCTCATCAATCTATTTTTAGTGTGAGTTTTATGTTTCGCTCTTGAGCCATTTTAAAAATTACAGGTCAAAAATGAAAATTTGTGGGGGGGGGGGGAATCTACTTTTGGAATCGAATGTAGCCTCGTTTTGAAAACAAGTTATGCATTTCTTTCTATGGACAAGTATAAACTCATTTTATACATACCCCTATTTATTGTTTAACATTCGTATCAAAAAATTGGTAACTATGCACTCTGGTGAAATTCCTTGTTGCAGTAAAAGTCTTTTTCCCGCTCTGGCGCAGTTCATGTTAGTAACCATACTCGGTCCCTTTCGAAAAATGGTCCCAAATTTGTTTTCTGGTCAGCAACACAACATATGTAATTGATTTCATTGCAGATAAAATTAACGCATTCCCCCCACTCATGGTTTGGAAGGTTTCCTTGTCAGATGTTTTGTAAAATCCATATTTTTTTCCTGTTTTACAAAAAAAAAATCATTTCTAGGGCTCTAGACCCCTAAATGCTTAGGTGTGCGAGGTGACAACGCTGCAGTGTTTTATTCCAGGACGAAAGTGAAGCACAAGTGACTCCTGTTGATTAAATAATAAAAATACACTTTTTGTACACTTTAACCAATATTCCGGCACCTCTCTCGGTACCTTGCAGTCAAAATGGGTAGTTTTTTTTTTTTTAATGTATTACCTCTCTATAGGACGAAGATTCTTCTGGTAAACTTTCAGGGTAAGTTTCGAAATGATCCGATTGACGGTATCCTTGTAAGTCTAGATCCTAGACTGCGTA
Source organism: Lepisma saccharinum (assembly GCA_022664845.1). Taxonomy (NCBI): domain Eukaryota; kingdom Metazoa; phylum Arthropoda; class Insecta; order Zygentoma; family Lepismatidae; genus Lepisma; species Lepisma saccharinum. Next base: position 33,114 of record JAGDQP010007587.1, on the reverse strand, counting down.
ATGCATACTACACTGCTCGCCATGAAAAATTCAACATCAAGAAGGAGACATCGGATCAACGCAAAAATTTGCAGAATATGTAGAGCATGGAAAGAAAACCAACTTATTAGCATGACAGCTCCGTGACGCATCAGAGACGCCGGCTATGCCATTTACGAACAACAATCGGAGACGAGTCAGAGTCCAGTGGTGGACGACTGTTAGTGTGACGTAAGTGTGTGTATATGGTCGAAAGATGATTGGTCATCGAATGCGGCAGCCCTGTTCCGGGAATAATTGTGTCATGTCACAAGTGCGGTTTATCCTTCCGAGACATTGATGCCCGTATTGGACGAACAGCGTTGACATTGCAGCGCAAATGGACTCGATAGTTCCACGAATACACTACGTAACGACATGCCGAATTCCAACGACTACGCCACACCACGAACCGCGAGGAAAGACGGCTTGTGTGTACGGCTCTGTTGGATCGAACAGCCACATCCCGAACACTAGCGGATGTTGCACAGCGTCCAGTGCCACCAGGAACAGCTCTACGTCGTCTGGCATAGTGGAAAATATTTTCACGGCGCCTATTGACAGGTATGAGGGACTACAATGGTGTCGCGAACGTTGCGCATGCACATCCTCTTTTCAGACGAATGCCGCTTCTTTCTGCAGCATCATGATGGCCGCATCCGAATCTGGCGGTATCGTGACACTAGGCTGGCCAACAACTGCGCTTTTTCATCGCCACATCAGTCCGGTACCGGATGTTATAGTATGGTGTGCCATTGGATTCCGTGCCTGTTCGTGTCTCCTACGCATTAACGGATACGTGACAAGCCAACGGTACACTGACAATGTGTTGGACTCGGTTGTGGTCTCTTTAGTGCAGGCTCTGCTGTGGACCACATTTCAGAAGAATAACGCGTGCCCGCATGTGGCACGTGATATCCTAGGCTTCCTGACTGAACACACTGTTCCCCTACTTCTTTCGCCGGCGCGCGTTCACCTGATCTCTCGCCTATTGGACACGTCTGGTCCATGGTTGCACAACGCCTCTCACGCCAGCGAACTCCCTCAGCTGCAGTGTTGATGAGCTTTGTAACGTGTTGAAGACGCATGGCTCGCCATATCCCAGGAAGACATCTAAGAGCTCATCCTCTAAGCCTCGCCGTGTTGCAGCCGCTCTGAACGCACATGGTGGTCCCACAAACTACTGACCTTCGGCAGTTCTGTTCCGCTTTCGCCACGTTATGGCGCACCGCGCAGAGCGATGAGTTTAATCATTTGATACTTGTACCTTACGGTACCTATCTGCCAAATTTGGGTCTGTTGTTATCCTATCTCCGTCTTGGTGTTGCATTTTTAATGGTGAACAGTGTATATTGAGTCCTGAGTAAAAAGTTCAGTGATACAATTACAGTGATTTTGTGCTAGAGAAACTGGGAGTTTACATCATGTAGAAAACGTAGCTGTGGCAATGAAATTTTCTGAAATAATTATTTTAAAAAACATGGACGAATTAATTTTTTATCACTTTTCATGAATGAATACTGAATCGTTTCAACGAATGAGCCAAATCCAGTATCATTGAAAAGGATAAAGAAAGAAAGATTATTAGTTATGTTCAATTAAAACCCTAGCGTGAAGAACACCCTCATATATTACGAAGAATGACTCAAAAAGAGATTTGAAACATTTTATTTCCACAGAGTAAGCTGAGCAGAGGAAAAGAAAATCGGAAGTAGAGGATTCGGCAATGAAGTCCAGCAGCCAGGTCATTCTAAAAGGGATTTTTGATCCAGCGGGATTCAGCGAAAAGTACATCACAAAGCTATATGGGTAGGTGAAGAAAGCTCTTTCAATGGACTTGAACAATGTGGGCTTGGGGATCGGTTCCAGGGAAAGCGTGGGTCTATTGTCTGCCTTCATACATCCAATCCACCCCATTCTTTGTCCTCCGTCTGGATTCTTTCGGCGACCAACACATTTTCCTCTTCTCCCCCTCTCCCCTTTACTTCTACCATACAACTATCCTAGATTTCTCTCCTACCTTGAAATTCATGAGCAAGAATAAAGTTAAATTTATCGAACAGGGTTTAGAATGTTCGTGACCCGGTTTGTAAAGCAAGAATATTTGTTTCAGCAATTGCACGAATTCTGGATAAGGTTCCAGGAATATCAGCAAGCATGCACTCGTATTAGTTCAAAGAATGATGTTACACGATAAACATATACAATTCATATAACAGTCATTAAAAATACAGTATGGTAGATGTATACATTATTGAATTAGGGTTCAGCCCTTCAAACTATTATATATGAGGCTCGTCTGAGAAGTTTTGTCTCTCGTAAAATGAAAATAATATCTCACCACAATTTAGTAACACGACTTATTAACAAACTATTTTGGGATGAAATAAACTGATTAACCATGTTCAGCTAAAGATCAACCTTTTACGATATAAACTTTATTGTTTATTTTCCAGATTTATTAAGTCTTGTCTCCTTTAAAGTAATCCCCAACGCTAGCGACGTATCATATTTGCAACACGATTTTCAGTATATCATGGAGATTCAGTACACCGCCTTTTATGGTGTTATAACTATGTTTTTTTCAAAGTTTCACTCAACTTATGGAAAGGAAAAAGTGTCTGCTTGTGATGCGCAACCTTCCAATCATAATGAATTCCGAATGAAACCAAATTCTGCGTATCCATAAAGTATCTACCAAAACCCTTAAATAATTTTGTAGTTGCCAGCAAGCAGCAAGGTGTAAAAGATCCTTTACTGGGGGTGTCTCACGTGCTGAGACAAGTAGAAGCATTACTGTCAGTTTATTTACGCAGATTCCTGGAGGTGTTAAATGCTGTAACATATGCGCTGCGTACGAAAGGTCAAATGTTCGACTCTTGGTGTTGACAAGAAAGCTCTTGTTTAATCTTTAAGTATATGTGCATTTTTTTTTTAACAATGTGATTATGACGTATAAAGTTTTTAGTGTCTTGTAGTCTTCTTGTTTTTTTCATTTTCATTTTAATTTTCTCTTCCATTTCTAAATGATATCTTATTTTGTATAATTAATGTTTCATATCTTCATGTATGTTTCGTACCTCATTCTTATAACGTTTCTATTATTTATGTAAACCAACAAAACGTAACGCTTGTTTCAGTTGGGAATGCATTTGTTGTGATGGAGCTAGTATCACCAAAACATTCGTGTTTACAGGAACAGCTCGTTGTCGGAAGCAGTGTTTCCAATCCAGAATATGATTCGAACTCTATATAAGGCCTTGATGAAAGAAAGTGTAAGGGTAGGACGAGATACCTGTTAGTTGATTTTCTATTAAAGAAAGGAATGTGCAAGAGACTATTTTTCGTATTTTATTGGAAGATGAATGATGCAACGTACGTCAGACATTTGGTCTCATTGATATTGGAAGGGTAGTGAGAAGTCTATATCTAACGTAACACAATTATTGTACCACACATTGTCCATTGTCATTGTTTTAAGGTAATTACACGATGTTTACAGAGTAAGCGAAATATGACGAGTTCGAATACCATTCACGCCAATTGAAGAGAGAAAACACAAAGTATAATCACAAAAGAACTGTCGTAGCTCGGTGGTAGAGCGTTGGCTTAGCGTTCTGGAGGTCGTACGCTCAATCACAGCGGCCGACCATGCTGGCTAAGGTCTGTCCAGTTTTTTTTCCTCAGTCATACAGGCAAATGTCGGGATGGTACCTTCAACTTGGGTCCTGTTTGATATCTTCCTGTATTATTTACCCTTCCCTACCCCAGCTTGAGTCTTAGATGCCTGAATGCCATAAAGTAAATCAATCCAATTGAACAAAAAAAAGAATAATATACAAAAATTTATACGATGAGGAAGTAATATTCACTTCCGAAGCGGTGTAATCTCCTTAACACAAAGACAATGAGAACTCGGAGTTGCCGTGAGGTTAGCACATTCGCTTTCTAAGCGCGTGATCACGGGTTCAATTCCTACTGGAGTCCATCGAACGGAATGTTTCAGGACCTACTTTATTAAAAAAAGACTTTCAGTACTTAGAAGCTCGTTTAGCAAGTTCAATCCATAATTCTTTGAAAATGATGCCTGTGCAATTTCCCGAAATAATATAGGTTCCAAAATTTGCGACGTACGTTTCCAGCCAGAGCATTAAATAAATATTTTATTCCCGCTATGCGCAGTAGGCAAAGAGGGAGAATATACTGCTCTGATTACCGCGCTATTCTTGTATTCGTTTGGTAAGAAGTGATTGAAAGAGTAAACCGGAAAAGAATGGTTGGTCTGAGATTTTAACTCCTTTACTCTACCATCTAAGGACTGACTTATATCTTACGAAAGAGTCCCAAGCATGAGGAGAGCTACATATTGTCCTTAGGGATTTCATCGGGCAACGAATTGAATTGATCTATGGATTTTAGGCACCTTGGGCTGAGAACGTCATCGGGACAATATCCATATGAACAGTTATACACTCACACCAAATCTGTTGATTCGTAGGTAGGTACGCAGATTCGAACCCCGCGGCCGAACATACTCACTGATGTTTTCCAAGGTTTCTCTCAGTTTCACCAGGCGAATGCCAGGATAGAACCTTAAGGCGTTGGCCGCTACCCTTACAATTATCCCCCATCTCTATCTCAGCCAGAGTCAGAGATTCGTTACAGTCGACGCTAGCGTGAATATTCGTAGGATAAGACAGTGACAGCACATTCTGATGAACTCAATTAGTCGTGGTATTGACCTTTATTAACGTGAGCATTATACCCAGACCGCCACGGGGTGGGGGAGATTTATTGGAAGGGAGTTGGTCGGGTTCAAGTTTGTAGGTTCCATTCCAGCATTTGCCTGATGTGACTAAGGGGAAAACCCTGGAAAAGTCAGGATGGGCGGCCTCTGAGATAGTTCCCAGGACCTTCCGTTTGCTAAAACGACGCTCTACTAACTGTACTACTGTCGCTTGGTACAACCTATACTACAGTTGTTCGTTAACGATAATGAATACTTGATATTAAAAAAGAATATTACGTTCTTCGATATTGCACTGAATATAAACGAATTTCACGCTTATTTACGCATTTCTGTTCGCTTAAGTACATAAAAACACGCTAGATCCTAGCACTCTGACGCTGCGTGTTCTTAGGACCGCCAGCTAAGAAACCCTGATCAGGGATTTTGCCAGACACCCTAATGGGGGATGTCACCCCTCGAAATAGACAAACAAACACCCCACCTTTAAAATTTTTACTGTCAAAAATCGGTTTAAGTCCTTCAAAATTCTACTCGCTCCTCCTAACTTTGTTTCGACTTTACTTTGCCCCATAACTAAAAAATCATGGCAGAATCCCTGGAATTGATGCACTTAACACGTCCTTTTAGAGAGTATTGATACTATTATGGATGAGAAAATAAGTAATGTTAAGACGCAGTTAAAAGATGATTTGAAAGCTTGGGTGGATACTGTCCAGTTTATAACGGATATAATGTGTAGTATTCATGCAGGTGTTAAGGATATTCTTTTCTGGAATAAATCAAATGAATAGAAACTCGATTCTGAATTGTTGAGGTCCGGAAGGAAACTTTAGAATCTTTTGAGATACTGGTCCCCAATTTCATTTCTTATGATCAAAATCGATAGAAACGGAGCAAAACTCTACTCACACTCTCCCAATTTTGACTTTATACCAGCCGAACGGAAAATCATGGCGGGATCCCTTGTTAACCCGAATCAGAGAATCGTGTTTTACATTTAACAAAGAAATCAAAAGACAACCCTAGCTATACCACTAATTTATACCCATTTTTTTTTTCAGTTCGTTGTCATTTTGGGTGGTGCGTCTATTCTGTCTCCTCATTTTCTTTAATCGCCGAAGCAATTGACCGCGAAAGCGGAGCATTCAAAGTTCGTGAACATAGATACTTCATTGGTCTATTCAGTTTTAGTTTTTCAACACTTTGGCCAAAACAGTTTACTTATGACTTTTAGGCATCTCTGACTCTGGCTGGGATAGAGATAGGGAAGTGGTAGCGTAGCGGCCAAGGCCTTATGGTTCTATCCTGGCATTCGACTGATAAAACTGAGAGAAACTTTGGAAAACTCAGTGAGGATGATAGGCCGCGGGGTTCGAATCCGCGTATCTACATAAGAGTCAACTGAGTTGGTGGAGTTGGAGTATCACTGTTCATTTGATTTTGTCCCGATGACGTTCTGTGCCTAAGATGCCTAAAATCCATAAATCAATTCAATTCGTGTCCCGATGAAATCCCTAAGGACAATATGTAGCTCTTGTGATGCTTGGGACTCTTTCGTAAGATAGACGCCAGTTCTTAGATGGTAGAGTAAAGGAGTTAAAATCTCAGACCAACTATTCTGTTCCGATTTACTCTTTCAATTACTTCCCTCCAAACGAATACAAGAATAACGCCGTAATCAAAGCAGTATCTTATCCCTCCTTCCCTACTGCGCATAGCTAGAATAAAATATTTATTTAATGCTCTGGGAACGTACTTTGCAGATTTTGAGAGGTATATTATTTTGGGAAATTGAACAGCCATAATTTTCAAAGAATTATTGATTTGTTATTAACTTGCTAAACGAGCGGAAACACTTCGTTCAATGGACTCCAGTAGGAATTGAACCCGTGAACACGCGCATAGAAAGCGAGCGTGCTAACCTCTCGGCCACTCCGAGATCTCATTCCCTTTGTTTTAAGGAGATTACACCGCTTCGGAAGTGAATATTACTTCCTCATCCTGTAAATTTTTGTATATTATTCTTTGTTCAATTGAATTGATTTACTTTATGGCATTCAGGTATCTAAGACTCAGGCTGGGGTAGGAAAGGTGAAATAATACAGGAAGATATCAACCAGCATCTAAGTTGAAGGTACTATCCCGACATTTGTCTGTGTGACTGAGGAAAAGAAACTGGACAGACCTTAGTCAGCATGGTCGGCCGCTGTGGTTGAGCGTACGACCTCCAGAACGCTAAGCCAACGCTCTTCGACCGAGCTATGAAAGTTCTTTTGTGATTATACTTTGTGTTTTCTCTCTTCAATGGGCGTGAACGGGATTCGAACTCGTCATATTACTTCTCACAACGCTTCCAAGATCAATGAGTCCAATGTCTGACGTACGTTGCGTCATTCATCTTCCATTAAAATACGAAAAATAGTATCTTGCGCATTGCTTTCTTTAATAGAAAATCAACTAACAGGTATCTCGTCCTACCCTTGCACTTTCTTTCATAAAGGTTTTATATAGTGTTCAAATCACATTCTATATTGGAAACACTGCTTCCGACAACGAGTTATAACTGTAAACACGAATGTTTTGATGATACTAGCGTCATGACAACAAATGCATTCCCAACTGAAACAAGCTTTACGTTCGTTCGCGGGTTGACCACCTGCATTCGGAACTGAAAAGAGCTTGAATTTTGTAAATTTTGAACAAATGAAATTAAGAAACGGAAGAATGAGAGTACGAAAACAGAAAACTAAACGAAACGTTAAAGACATAACAGACCAGAATCACATTGCGAAACAAAATGTTTGCACATACTAAAGAAAAACAAATTGAAAAATGTACTTTGTTGTCAACACCAACTGCCAAAACATGGTCTTTCGCACGCTCACGCCACCAGAGATTTACGAGAAGGTCTCACAAGTAAAGTACCCGAAGTGAGGACTCTAGTTGCTCATCAAGTGATACCTTAAATTGAAGCTAGTGACGAGTATAGTACACCTGTGAAATCCTAGCTGCAGAGCTCCAGAAATAAAAAGGTTATGGCGGGTCAAAGTTCAAAGAGAAAGCGAATTGTATTTTATTAAACAAGTCACAACGAAAGGCAGAACAAATGTCAGAAGGACATGGTTTTGAATTGAAATGCGATTCATTTGAAGGAAAGAGGCACGTACAAAGTACTACACATTGATACAATCATTTAATTCAGCCTCTTTTGATTTCCAGATTTTGCTAACCCTATGCGTGATAAAACGACTGACGATATTGTTTCTCTTTCTAAAATTAGACAGCCAGTGACGAGATGCCTTGAATTGTAGAGTATTATCCGGATCTAGCTCTTTATTTATCTGAAGAGCCCAAAAGCGAAGAGTCCTGTCGTGTATAATTGCACATCTCTCGACCATTTCTTTGAATTTATCGTGAACTGCTGCATTAAGTTTCTTATAATTGGGTTTTTGCCTTTTTTTTCTCATATTCAAAGAGGATGTTTTTCGATTGAATTAATCTATACTGTGACTTGACAGATGAAACTTTCTTCGTTTCTTTTCCGGGTTCTCATTGTGTGTCCAAAACATGTAAGCTGCTTCTTTATAATCATCGTCCAAGATTTTTTTTTTTTTTTTTTTTTTTTTTTTTTTTTTTT
>JAGDQP010007587.1:0-24609 GCA_022664845.1 Lepisma saccharinum | reverse complement strand
TTTTTTGCGGAGGCTGATATTCTTAACCTGAAGAAGCTACAGGTGTCGGAGACTCTTGATGTGTTTGAGAACCTTGCGATGTACTTGGCATTTCCTCATCAAAGACGTCATCACCGTAGTCTCCATCATCGCTTTCATCACTGTCACCAGCAAATCCAAGAGTTCTAACTTCTTCTATGATTTCCATCTTGTCCTCAAGTATCTCCACTATTTGTTTGTACAATGAATCTTCATACCTATTCATTCTCCTATTAACAAATCCATATTTCTCATACAGAGCATGAACGATAGCACCTGCTTCCATTTTCTGGAATGAAAAGAAAAAAAACTTTTATTGACATCAATAACAGGAGCAAACATGCACAAGGACATTCATACACGAATAAAAGAAAGCGGGATATCAGGCAGAGAGAGGGATATCATTCTACACATTACATTAATTGGGAGCAATGACGACGTATTACCATCGGGATAATCAGCAAAACATGGACATCACAAGCAGCTAAATTCGCTTTCTATTTGAACTTTGACCCGCCATAACTTGTTATTACTGGAGCTCTACAGCTAGGATTTCACAGGTGTACTATACTCGTCACTAGCTTCAATTTAAGGAGTCACTTGATGAGCAACTCGAGTCCTCACTTCGGGTAGTTTACTTGTCAGTATCACAGTAAAGCTTCAAATAGTTTCGGTAAGGTGAGACCACCGCCTCTCAGTAAATGGCCTGAGCTGAAAGCTGTCTAAAGTCTTAAAATTTAAATTTAAATTCAAATCCAAGTCTCATAAACTAAAGCTCGCAAATTTTTCCATAAAACTGGAATGAATACTACTAAAATAAATTGTTGTAGCTATGATAATCTAGTATAAATATGTCACATTTCAGGTTTCATATTTTGTATAAAACCAACTATTCTACACTAGTTAACTCTTTATAATATACAAATATAAATAATTGAAGTACTCACAAACAAATGGATGCAAGTGACATTGGAAAGTAAAAAAATAACTCCAGTTCATCTTTTATACAAAATACACGCAACACAAATTCATATTTTATTTATACAAAGATAACTAAGGTCCAGGTTTTTTTTTTTGTTGTTGTTTTTTTTTTCAAAATATGAACATATTGTGTTACACACCCTTCGTGTTATATATGAAAGATAAACTCGAGTTATTTTTTACTTTTCACTGTCAATTGCATCCGTTTGTTTGTGAGGTCCTCAATTAACAAAAATATTTTTTTTTAAAAAAAGAGATGTGGTTTTCCTTAGCTTTTTGCCTTTTAAAGTGTGATGTTTGAATTGAAGATATTAACAATTTGCGAACTAGTTTGAATTATTGTTTGCTCTAATCACTAGTCATTTGAAATGTAGTAGAAATTGATTAAGCATTTCATTTCTTTATTCTGCTGGTTTACCAAGTATGGACGGATTCATTCAAAGATATGATTATCGTCAATATTTGTTTCCTATTGTGACGTATCGAATGTCAACAATAGTTTGTATGTAAATAGTTGGGAAGGCAAGAATTACAAGAGTTTCATGTGGCATCCAGATTTCGTTCACCAAACGTGCTTAAATCTTCATATCTAAGAAATAAGCCGAGGATCCAACTTTGGCGCCTTTCCCCTATGCAGTTGGGCCAATCATTTGTGCTGATAGAGAGAGGGGCTTGCGGTTAAAAGCAAGTAGCATAACCTATTCTTGGTATATAGCGCATTTGGAGTCAGTTCTTTCACAACGAAACGGTAACGGGTAAACTATGATCGGGTGCATTTTAATATAAAAAAAACGAAATTTCTTGAAAGTTGAAACAAGGTACGAGACGCGAGAAATACTCGCGCAAGTAACGAGACTATCGTTCTCGCATTAGTCATTCTCACTCTCTCCTCGCTTCTCGCATTATTCGCTCTCGCCTCGCCTCGCAGTTACATGACGCCCTTTCGTTCTCGCCCGCAGTGAAACACTAAAAAATCTAGTTCTGGCACAATCACGTCGGGTTTCGTAACGAGAGAGTTTTCTTTTTCGGAAAGTGATTCACTTTTCAAATCTCTAATTATAGTGTTAGCAATGTTCGTATTCCAAGCTGTTTGAGAAGTTCTCTGATTTCAGATTTTGTTATGATTGTCAGATTTGGTAATTGACAATTTCGAAAGAAAGGTATTAAGCTTGAGTGTCTTGTAGCTCTTCAAATACATGTAAAAGTGTTTTCTACATATTTACTGAATACAGACATCCGTTTATTCTTTTTCTCTTTACTTTGGCAGTTAGCTCTGACACGTCCTTCAGTTCATAAATTATGGCTACAAATTTCCTAATAAGGTAAACACACCAGTAATGGACACTTGAAGACAAAAGTTATAAAATACGATTTTCCTACATGGTAAAATTGAATATAGAATGTTCTGATGCCATTGAATATTATTTGCTCGTTATTGGTTTCATCTGGTATTTCTGACATAATGCTGAAGTTAGTTCCATCGTCGCACCTACTCTTACATGCATTCTGTTAAGTTAGTGATCAAGGTGAGAGCTTTCGTTGTTTATTCATGAAATTACAATAACGACTACTTTTGTTGTTCTACATTATTATGTATTACGGAATGTCTTTGTTTCAAGCATTTAATGGCCAAAACAACTAAATTCAGATCTTTTATGCAAAGCAGGGGGTGTCCATTACCGGTACAGCAAAGTAAGATTTTGTCCAGTTTTTGGACACTAGCTATTCATTGCAGGTTTAAAATCAAATCCTTGATTGATTGAGTTGTTACTAACGTCCTAAGCGAGCTGGTGAACTTCTAAGGACAAGACTTACGGGTTTTGGTAAAGTGGGCTCCGAAACACTCCGTTCAATAGGCCTCAGCGGAAACTGAACCCATGACCACGCACGAAGAGAGCGATCGCGCTCAACTCTAGGATACTCCGAGGGCTTAATCATAATTCTATTAGTTGTTTTATTTCAACTTGAGAATGATTACTCTTCATGACCATAAGTTTGTAAGGATTATTTGCTCCCATTTTTTTTTTTCTAATAATGGACGCGAGAATGCCCATTAATGAAATGATTTGTTTCAGCATTGGACATTATTCATTACAATTTAGAATTGACATTCTTATGGTCACAAGGAATCTATGATTGAGGCCGGGATAGGGCAGGCGAAAGGAAGCAAGAAGGAGTCAGACAGGTCTAAGTTGAAGGTGTCATCAGGGCATTTTGTCTTATGACTGACGAAAAAATGTGTTGAAACCTCAGTAAGGATGGTCGACAGACGATTTCAAACTCAGGACCTTCGGAATGATCAGTCAGTGGAATTTCATTAAAGAATCAGATAATCGAAGAACAGCATTTAACATATAATATTGTTTAGTAATCATATTCAAAACACCAGCAATGATTATTTAAATTATTTCGAGTTAAACAGTATGTCCATTACTGGAACATCCCAGTTTTTCTGTGTCCATCACTGGTACAAAAACAATGTTAGACAAAAAACGTGATTTACTCTTAAATAGTGTAAAGTAATTCGTAGAAATCACTACAAGAAACATTCTCATTTGGTCAAAAACTTTGAACTGTATTTGAATTAAAAATTATAATTGTGAAAAGCGGTTTTAAAGTGCCCATTACTGGTGCGTTTACCATATGTGTATTTTACTTGACCCACTGAAGTATAAATAATCGAAGTTGTCAATCAGAAACCAGCTGAGCTCGAATTTAAGATTGCTTGAGATTTTCATGATTTTTCATTATTAATATTATTATTACCATGCCTGGCGCTCGGAGGTACACTCAGCCTCTATCAAATTGAGTATCAGTGTCCTTGGTATTCCTGGACACTTTGGGAGGTAAAGGCGGCCAAGCGCGGGACTGACCATCCCACCTCACTTTGTGCGATTTATGCCCATTCTGTCTACTTCCCGTTATGCCTAAAGACCCTCCAGCACTTTGTTTTTCAATGATCTTTAGGCAGAACGGGAATTCCCGTTGTGACTAATTCCCATTCTGCCTAATCTTTCAAGACGGAATTTTATGTAAAGAGAATTGTTTTTAGAGAAATGCAGCTCCGAACTGCACACCTCCTAGCGTGTTTTCATGCAGAATGGAACCCATATATATAATAATAATAAATCACAGCCATATTCAATCCACTAGTGGATGAGGCCTCTCCCCGAAGGGAGGAGTTGGCCTACTGCTCCCACGCTGACCAGACGATAGCTAACGTGTTGCAGTTCTTAGAGATATCCCGGTCTTATTCCCGGTCTGACTGACCATCAAGAAACGTGATCATGAAAACACGTAGTCGTCCACACACTACCTCCTCAGACTCAGTTTTTGCTTTCTCCTTTCCATAATCTGCAGCAATGCATAGTCTTAAACATTTATTTGTTATGATGTGCAATTAAATAACTGATAAACTACTACAAGTGCAAGCTTTTCTTTACTTGATGTATACACACACATATATATATAACACCCAAAATTTATTACGAAACTTCAAGAAATAGTTATTCTTCTTACATAATTTGTTAGAATTACAGCTTATTACAGCCATTAAATATATATTTAATGGATGTAATAAGCTGTAATTCTAACAGATTATGTAAGAAGAATAACTATTTCTTCAAGTTTCGTAATAAATTTTGGGTGTTATTCTACTTGTTCTTCCCGGAAAAAATGACTAGGATACAGTTATGTTACTAGCAGTATTATTCATGTGTACTTTTGTAAAGGTGAATGAGATTTTTTAAATACCTGCAGAGAAATGGAAAATTGATTGACTCAGTAGCAAGAAAGCCGTTTGACATTGCAACTGAAACGAACATAAAACAAACTTACTTCGGTCTAATATCAAGTCATTCTACAACAAAATTTAATTCTGATTTCCAGTAGTTTATTTCAAGCATGCTAAAGCTCGCAGTACTTAAAAGGTACCACAGTTTACATCCTTGAGACAAGTTTGGCCATATATTAAACAATGCAAGAGGATTCATAAGGCGGCCTTTAAAAAGGAGCCTTTGTTTTCTACAACACATCTTCTTTCTCGGCATTACCTTTCAGGTGATTTGTCTTCTATACATGACTATATTACATAAGTACATGCAATACTATCATAATATACTTATATTGTCAATGTAAATAGCAGCAATACAAAATATCACATACCGTCAATACAAAATAGATCAACTAATGTTGCCGTAGGATAGCACTCTGAATTAAACAGAAAGCTAACCAAAAAAATCCCAATATTTTTACATTCGTGTAGCTTTTACAATAGGAACAGAGTGAAAATGAATCTTCTATGTTATTGTTGGAGGTAGGCAAAACGATCAAATCATTGAGAAGCAGGCTGGAATCGCGTGTAAAGGACTTGGTGGCATACGTGGATGCGATTGCGTACTGTTTACATTTAGAACAGTGGTGGTGAGCTTTTGTGTTAATTTGTATAAGTTACACTGACGATATGTGATATTTTGTATTTAGCATTTCCCTAAAAAAAAAAACTCCCAACATAAAATTCCGTTTCGAAAGATTAGGCAGAGGCAGAACGGGAAGACACCCTTTGTGCTGTTGGTCGAGAATAGGTGGAGCGCTACCTTCACATTCCCCATGCGCCGTTCTCGGCGCTTGCGTATCACACAGGAAATACCTTAATCATTTTTTATGACTAAAAAGAGTTTTTATAACTTGATTTTATTACGGAAATAGTATCAAATCAAGAAAAACAAGTTTTCATGTCAGACTCACATTTTATCCATTGCTTCTTACTTTTCTCTAAACAAATACTTAGCCTATCGTTCGTTTCTTTTTCTTATTTACATATTTAATTTACAGGTTACGCCTAAGATCGTAAAAAGTCTCTGCGAGCACTATTCCGAGAAAAAGGATGAGGAGGTAGCGAAGCATACCATCCTTTAGATAGTATACCATCCTTTCCCATAATCTACCTGAGGAAAACTATAGTAAATCTCACTGGATGGCCAGCAAAGCTCGAGCCTCATGCCTTCCCTGTGGTAATCAGACGTTCGCGACGTCTTGGATGGGCAGTAGGGCTGTTTTCTTTTTTGCGATAATACAATTTCTTGTTAATATCGTGACACACATAACATTGAGTGCCGACTTTGAATTCACTATACATGATACTGGATCAGATTCATGTTACACAGGATTTACAACGATTATCCTGTGGTAGTCCGTTCAAGTCACTATTATGAAACCCATTTGGCATACTCTTCCTTAGATTTCCGTATCTTTCAAGAGTTCTTTATTTTTATTTTGTGCTTGCAATGAAATATTAAAGAAATTTTCTTGTTTTCACAAAATCCAGAAGACAAATTTTCTACTAGTAAAAAAGAGAAAAAAGGAACGAAATAAGAGAAAACTAAGGCACAAATAAGGGAACAAACTTGAAACAAAACAAGTTCTGTTGTTTCGTTGATCGCTGGACCGTGTCAGAAAGTAGTGATTCCTCGTTCCTGAAGAACGAAGCAGTTTTCCCATCTGCTGATGTGAAGCACGAAAGACAATGGCACTCAGATTCTTAACGCTCAGCGAGTTTTTCCAGTAAACAGCTTGTGAGCTGTGCTCTGTTGTTTTATTTTCATTGCAAGCGAAAGAACAGGAATGTGTGTGAGCAAGAAAGATGTTTGGTGGGGAAAGAACGGGAGGGGGAAACATTGTTTCGGAGTCGATTCTCTTAAGTCTCTGAAAGACTGTTCAGTGCACAGGGTGTACACAAATCCCTCCCATTCCTCTCATGATCATGTAAACAGTAAACAGCAGGAAAAAAAAAGTAGGTGAACCTGTATATGTAGTCTGAACTGCACACTTCGTCATAGGAAAAATACAGGAAAAGTATAAATTCTCTTATTTGTATTTACTGAGAATAAGAGAAGTGTATAGAAAACTCGGTGAAGTGGTTGTAAATCAAACTTTTCGCTCGAAGAAAATCGTCCGAATAAAACAAACAGGAAAATGAAATATCTGATCGAAAAAGAAAGGGTAAAACTTTTTGCTATCAGAATACATCATTAAGGGGTCGCGTAATATGTCATTCTGAGATAGAAATTTACGGGAAATACGTTTCTTAAGTCAATTTTGCCGTAAATGTAATATTGTGAGAGATAAGTGTATGTGACGCTAGCATGGGGTAATGATACAATAGCCTGAAAACACCTATTTTGCTTTGAAATAACGAAGGGAATGAAACCTAAATGCGTACAAATCCGTATCGATAGGGCACTATACTCAGGAACAATTTATAGGTATTTAGGTTTCACTTCCGTCCTTATTTCGAGACGAAATGGGTATTTCCAGGCTATATTGCATCATTACCCCATGCTAACGTCACACAGCATACACCCTTAACTCTCACAATATTATATTTACGGCAAAACTGACTTAAGAAGCGTATTTCCCGTAAAAAAATCTTGCTCAGAATGACATATTGCACGACTCCCTTCCCATTTAAGAAAATCAATCGAAACTTCATATAGTGGACTTCAAGATGGCGGCCATGAAGAATTCCTTCCGCAAGGTAGCACCTTCCACCCACTACCCATTACTATGTATTGATTTCAATATTTGTTAGCAATTTAAAAGTATAATGGTATTTCAACACTTTTATATCACTCAACAAATCCAAGAATCTGACTATTGTATCATCAATATCTCTCAAATCAATTACGCTCGGGTTGCCAAAATTTGCATGCGCACATAGTTTGCTATCCTAATCATGATGCAAGAAAAAAAAATATTGTAACTTTTTTTCTGCTCCATCAGTGTGTTTGCTTGTTAAAACCGTCGTTTACTAGTTAGGTATCCTCCATAGTGTAATAATCTGTATAGTATTTTAACAGTTTATCCTCACCTCTCTTACAACCCGCTTGAGGTTATAACCAAACACTGTTGATGTACACACAAACAATTGATGCCAGTCACCATGGCTCGATCTTCTACCCTAGCCCGGCCCTATCTGTCTATATTTTAAGTAAAGTAATTTTATTTTACGCTACTTCTGTGCTACTTATTTTAATTTCCTGAATCTGTGAAGTAGATGTTGTTATCTAATGTCTTATCAATTACATTTCTCTCACTCTTTGCTGTGCTGCAACATGGAAAACCAAGAAAGCTGTACCAATCCACAACCCATAGCTGTTCCAATCTACAACCCGTAAATTTGTAACCGGCAGAACTACAGAAACCTAACAAACAGATCTCCGCATTAGCGTGTAATTGTGTGGATTTTCATTGTATCTTCGACAAGTATGTCTGATAACATTGTTTTACTTTACAGTATCGTTTTAAGTGCCTCTAATCTGTGGTTATGTTTTCGCCTGTGCAAAGTGTGACGCAATCACCATAATGTCGGCAGAATCGCTATTTTATTAAACAAAGGAAAAAAGATGGAAACTTTCTTGTAAAGTGCAAGTTGTTGCTACTTTATGAAAAAAGACCTATCTATGTCTCTCCCCCGAATATGAAAATAGAATGATACTCTACGATGTAACGCTAAACTAAAACATTGTAAAAAATCTGGTATATTAGGTATGTCTCTACCATGTGAGGTTCCTGTAACAGAAACTAGGGCGAAACAAACCTTCTGCAAAAATAGCTGGAGATTGCGATGCGATGAACCCAAAGAGATTTCAACACAACACAGGAAAAGAAGTTTCTCAGGAAATATAGTGGAAGGGACAAACGTCCTTTCAAACGACTACTATTCCAAATGTGAAGCATTGCAACCCATTGCAACAGCATTAGATATTAGAAGCTTGTTTCCGAAAGCTATTATATCCATTTTACTATTTTTATTTAATTTATTTGTATTTCACCTAATATACAAGTTCCGGATTAGATTTTAAAGAAAATGTTATTGTAAACCATTGATTTTAATTGGATTGCTTACTCGTTCAAACAAAATCGATTCAGGAACTTGTATATTATATGAAATAAAATAATTAAATAAAAAAAGTAAAATGTATATAGCCCTATTAGCTTTTGGAAACAAGCTTCTCAGATGGTAGAAATAAATTATTGTACAAAAGCGCAGAGCTAAAACGGGTCACCGGGTCTACGCTTGGGACCCGGTCTGACCCGATTTCAACTCAGTGACCCGGAAGACAGATCAGAAATGTAATTATTTCCTTATTATTATATACTTTTGCGTTAGAACAGTGTTTCTTTCAAGGGTGACCGGACCACGGGTGGTACCCTCCAGGGCACCACACATACGACGCCGAAAACTTCCTAACAATAGTAATAACATGTGGAAATAGTCTCATGATTCTGGAAAGAACAAAACCATCGTCGGAGATGTGCAAATCCCCTTCCGAAGGGCTATTTTGATAGAATTTTGTATTTGAAGTATTAAATAGGATAAACGCAATAAAATATTTTAAAACTCTGAAATGAAGTTCTGGTACATAAGTTCACTCACTTCTCGAGGAATGCATGACTAAAATGAAAAGCATGGGCGCGCTAATTGAAGAATTTATAAAGTGACTGTATATGAGAGCGCGGCCCATGCTTTACTTTTTAGTCATGCATAAACATGTTGTTTTTTTTACTTTTTAGTATGAATTATTTAAGAAAAGTACATCTTAAAAAGTTTTTATTAATTTCTAACCCAAATCCTAAGGTGTTCTGCAACCAGTCAAATGTCTCAGTGTTGCAGGCTAGTATTTATGGGTAATATTTTTTAAAAAATATGCTTTTAAAATATATGAAAGTAACAATATAATACTGTATTGTCACCCAACTTACGTCGTTGTGTAAATTTTCATCATTGTATGACGTTGTGAAATGAGCTAAATTAACGTTGCAAAATTTGATGACACCACGAACCATTGTCAACTGAAGAAAAGAATATAAAAAATACCTTGGCATTTGAAAAGTTTTCCACTGAGAGCTTCTGATAACCGTTGTAGCAAGTCATTTCTGAATATTTTACTGCTGTTTATATCGTTATAACTTGCGCATAACCAGTTATGCAATTTCGCATAATTTTTATATGCAGGTTTACTATAATCAGCATAATTCTGCTGGATAGCATATTCTGTAAAGTGGTAACCAAGTTCAACAATTTTGGGTAGCACACTTCTCATGTTGGAATTCCTTCTCTATATTGTTCTTGTGAACTGTTCCTGGGCATCGTTCAGGGATATGCTGTAATCTTCATTCAAGGCCAATATTGACAGCCTTCCTTAGGTGGTGTTGAAAATTGTTACAAGCTGCACAAAGAAAAGAAAAACGGAATCTCATCTCAGCTACCCCGTTTTTTTGAAAAGAAATACGAAAAGCAAAAGAGAAAAAAAAGGAAGAAGAGAAAAAAAATTCTACGTGCTTGATCAAAAGCGGATTTTGTTTCACCTTGGACTTAATCTCGGCTCAAATTTTTTTGATGTAGACAGCCTTTTTTCAGAGAAGGGAGAAATTGGGGTCTAGGTGACTTTGGAAAAAGGTAAGACTGCCTTTTCTCATTAAAACCTCAGTGTGAAAAAAGCACTCAGTTCCGCACATGCTACACTGCATCAGAACGTGACCAATGAACAAGATACTTCATGATGTAAGAGAATCGAAATCAGAACAACGGCACACACGTTGGAAAGATCGGAAGGATGAAAGTAAACTTTAAACCAAGCATTCTTCTGCAGAGTCCAATTCAATTTATGAAGAAAAAAATATAACGGATTAAATTTCAATCTGTTGTGTGTTTGTGCACAGAAGATTTGTGAGATTTTCTTCTATATTTTTAATTTACAGCATGCATCAAAAGTCGGATAGGATTTTCTTTTAAGGATAACTAACCTCAATGTTCTTTACAGGTTTGAAGCTACTGTATTAGTTTGAAAAATCTTCGGGTTCTTTGGTCCAACATAGTATTCTTAAACTTTTGCATTATCATATGACATGCGTTGTTATAGATAGGATAGATGCAAATTATGCTTTGAACTGTCCCATAACTAAAAATGAAAGGTTATGCTAATAAATTTCGTAATGTATGTAATGTTAGCGTGTAGTTTCGAAAACTAGTGTTTCAACTCATTCATGTTTTCATGTGTTCATTAACAATAATAATAAAGCTAATCCTGAAAAAAGAAAACGGGAAAATTTGTGAAACTTGTTTTTACAAAATTTGGAAAATTCTAACTTTACAGTTGAATTTAATCTATATACAGTATATAATTTTGAAGCAGCATTCTTTCTTTCGGATATTTCATCCCGTAAGTCTTACTAAAAGAAAAATGCGTTTCAAAGGTAATATGCCAATAAAATGTGAAATTGTTTTCTCCGGAACACGGAGTGAGATGACGTTCTGTACTTTGCGTAAGGATTTTATATCGTGTGCATTTATGTACCACTTTTTTTTTAGAGTGGCCGGGATACCTATGGCACATTGGA
This sequence comes from Lepisma saccharinum, assembly GCA_022664845.1. Lineage (NCBI taxonomy): Eukaryota > Metazoa > Arthropoda > Insecta > Zygentoma > Lepismatidae > Lepisma > Lepisma saccharinum. The sequence goes on along the minus strand of JAGDQP010007587.1, from coordinate 13,209 downwards.
AGAAAAAGGGTTTCAACAAAGCGCTGGAAATAAAATTCACACGAAGAATACAAAATGACTTTCTTTGCTCCCATTAAATAATATTTATCGCAATAATTTTATTACCAATATTTGAAGATGTTCCTGACTGTTGCAATATCTGACAACAATTGTTAAAAGTATACTGAAAACAAACCTTCACTATCATTATGGCTACCTTTCTTTCTTTATTATTTTATTATTTAGACTAGAGCTAAAGTACCCACGCGTTGGAGCGGGCTGAGTGTAATACGTTGACAACAACAACAACACCTCCACCTCCACCACTACTACTACTACTAATAATAATAATAATACAACTACTACTACTACCATTACTACAATGCTTTACTACTACCAAACAATACTACAATGCTTTAAAACATTGAACATAAATTTACAACATTTTTATTAACAACAATCCAAATTTACATTTAAAAATTCTAAGCTAATTATTTATTTATTTGTGATTCCATTGTTGTTACCACAGCCATTGGAATTCAATGGATAATTAATTAGAAGGTCTGAAGACACTAATTTTAGAATAAAAGTGATATAATAACATTCCAGTTCGGTCCAGTGTCTGATCATGTGCGATAAATCACTCCAATCGGTGAAGCCATTTTTGGGCAATGCTCACGCACACATATGAACATTCAATTGTTTATTTATTCCTCTTTTTTTAATTTTTCCCTACTCGCCATGCAACACAAAGAAAGAGAGAAGAGGTAGCAGACCCAAAATTTGGTCGACAGAAACCCCGGTAGGACACAAACGTGATTTGAACGTCGATTTTTTGTTTATTTCGTTGATTAACAAACTGTTATCGGTTTTTAATGGACTAAAATTTGTAATTCAAAGCTAATTGAATGCCATTAACTATTATTTTAATCCTCTTTTGCATGTTGAAAACATATTAAAATTAAATCTATATTGCAACGAAAATTTGATTTCGTTGATAGTACGTTAATGTGACGTGTTCTTAACTATTATATTGAACTATACCCTAGATTATTTTTCCACGTTAATTGTATAAAAATTGTGCTTAAAAGCGAATGTTATCATTGGCATGTTGAAAAGAGATTAAATTTTAAATTATATTTGAATGAACATTTAGTTTAGTTAATAAGGGCGTTAATGTTAAGTGTTTTCAATCATGACATAGATTTCTCTTTATATGCATTTTACTAAGACGACATAGCGGATCTGGTAGTCGTGCGGATTGAGGCGCTAAACAATCGACTCGAAGACCCTGGTTCAAATCCCGGCTGGAGCATACATGTTTGTTTGTGGATTTTAGAGACTTAATAGCTGATGGACTCGAGACGGACCGAAGTCATTATTTACTAAAATGCCCCAAAAATACAAAATTAAATTCTAGGGACAAATATAACACTTCTTGTTAAAAACAAATTTAATAATTCAGCGATGGTCAAGTTAAAGAAAAAAATGGAACATAGTAATGAGTATAACAAAGTAAGGAGGAAAGTATTCTTTATTCTTATTCTTACATGATGGTAAAACGACAAGTCTAGATTTGTGGCGACTATATTCACGACTTCCTTTTACGTCCTTGTAACAAAAAGGGAATAGTAAAAGAGTAGTGACTCTCAAGGCGGCTTCGTGGATGAGTAGTCAACGTGTCGAGCTACCAACGACGAGTGTGGAACGTTCCAGCTTCGAATTCAGAGCAAACGGTTGGATAATTTACTGTTGGAAAATTAATACTGTATATCATCATCAAAGCAATGGACAAAATGCAGCTAAGTGTGTATACCAATAGACTGCAACCATGTTCTGTTTTGGCCAACTGAATCCGTTTTTTCATCGTCCGCTATTTCACTTCGACATGTTTTTGTCTCAACCATTATTTAAAGTCGAATAAACCGTTGAACAGACGGACATTTCGGTACATTTACAACGTTAAAATTATCGGTACTAACGTTTAATCCGCATATTTTCAACGTATGTGTGCTACTGGGAAGTAGCAAATGATTAATCTTACCGCTCTGCGCGATGCGTGACAACGTGGCGTCAGCGGAACAGAACTACCGGGGGCCACTAGCCTGTGCACCCACCACGGGCGTTCAGAACGGTTGCAACACGGCGAGGCATAGAGGTATGAGACCCTAGATGTCCTCCTGGGCTATGGCAAGCCACGCGTCTTCGACGCGATGCCACAGGTGTGTGTCAACTGTAGTGAGAGGCGTTTTGCAATAATGAACCAGATATGTTCAATCGGCGAGAAATTGGGTGAACGCGCCGGCGAAGGAAATACAGGATCATGGGGATCAGCCAGAAAGACTAGGACATCACGTGCCACATGTGGGGGCGCGTTATCCTACCGTAATGTGGTCCCTGGTATGGCCTGCACGAGAGGGACCCAACCAGGTCCAACACACTGTTGACGTACCGATGGAAGGTCACGTGTGCGTCAATGAGTGGGATACATGAACAGGCAGGGAATTCCATAGCACCCCACACCATAACACCCTATGCTGGACAGACCTGGCGATGCAAAACGCAGTTGTTAGCCAGCCTAGTACCACGGTACCGACAGATACGGATACAGATGCTGCAGGGAAGCAGGATTCGTCTGAAAAGAGGATGTCATGTCATTCGGCTTTCCGTGGTCAACGTTCCCAACACCATTGTACTCATGGGTCGCGGTTAGAAAATGATACAGCGCTCACCTCTTGTGCTAAGGGTCGTCGGTTAGATTCATATTCATGCCTTGTGGGCTATGCGATGTACAAACACCGTGTACGTAGGTTTTCTCGGGGTACTCCCGTTTCCTCCCACTTTCTTTATTACACCAATTAATCCCATCATCATCCATCCGGCCTGAGTCAAAGTTAATCCAAATTAAATTCCAGAAATAAATTCTCCATTCTAGTCGCTCATATTTATGCTATGCATTCAGCGGAAGCCACAGCAATAGGCGCCGTGCAAATATGCTCCGCTCTGCCAGCATATTCGTAACTCTTCATGGGGACGTTGGGCGCTGTGCAACATCCACCAGTGTGTGCGCCAGTGTTGTTCGATATGTTATTCGATTAGCCAGAGACATAAGCACAGGTCGTCTGTCCTTGTAGCCCGTGATATGGCGCATTGGGAAGGATGCGTAGTGCATTCGTGGAGCTCTCGAGTCCATATGAGTTGTAATGCGAACGCAGTCCGTCAAATACGGGCACCAATGTCGCAGAAGGATAAACCGCACTCGAGATATGTCAGAATTCTTCCACGATCAAAGATGCAAACCTGCTGGCAAGGCTGCCACATTCCACGATGAGGCATCTTTCGACCATATACACAGACTCACGGCAGGTACTGTGGCTCTCTGGCCTGCCTCCGATTGCTATTCCTAGATAACATACCCCGCGCCTCTGATGCGTCACGGAGCTGTCGCGCTAATAAGTAGTTTATCTTTAAATTCTCCACATATTTTGCAAATTTTGCATTAATCCGAAGTCTACTACTTGGAGTTATATTTTTAATGGCAAGCAGTGTTTTAATAAGACAGTAATAAACACTGATTGAATATATTTATGGCCTTTTTACGTCTATGGCTCAGACCGGTATAGGGTTGGGGAAGAATGCAGGAATAAATCGGCCAGGGTCTAAGTTGAAGGTACCATCCCGACATTAATTTTGTCTAAAATTATTAAGGAAAATCTGAGAAAACCCTCAGTCAGGATCGTCGGGCCGTTGTATCAAACCCAGACCACCGGAACACAAAGCCAAGATTCTACCACCTGAGCTACGGTCGCTTGGCAACAACCCCATGGCCATAAGCAAACCCAAACTAACGGTGTCGGAACACTGGCGGATCAAGATCTGCTGCCACCAAAGGTGCTTTACATTTCGGCTCGGTGATGGCTGGACAGTGTCTTCTACTAGGTCAGCTTAGTGTTGGCAAACATGTGCCGTCCTTGAATAGCTCGGTGGCTGCCGATAAATGGGAAAATATCAGTGGGTCAGGGATACTCGAAGACAGCGTCTCACCACTAGCTCTAGCTGTGGGCTGTTTGACTGTCAATTCGTCGCTGTTTTCATGAAGTGACGAATGTTCAATAACATATTGAACATTCGTTACTTCGTTAAAAAAAAAAGTTAGAAATTGTTTAATGAACGTTACTAGCTCTGAAGTTCAGAGAGAAGCCAGTAACTGTCCATATGTTTTAGGAAATAAAAAACGACGGTATTCCTATAATGAAAAGTGTTATACGTAATTTTGTGTAATCACCTTAAAGATCTTGTAATTGCTTTCCTCGTATTGGTATTGTGCAATGACTTTTTTTTTTTTTTCGAAAAAAGTCTGTGAAATGGAAACGTAACAGCTATTACCTAAAACTTCTACAGCTCCGGGCTTATAGTCAAGTCAGTACATTCCATGTCTGAGTTAATGAAGTACAGCCTATTCCAAAAAGGTTGACCGCATTCATTAGGCTGTTTTGAGCTGGACCTTCTCTAAGTCCAGCTTCGGGTATCTTCGAAAACAGTAAAACAAATATGCCAGTTTCGAGCCCTCAAAGATACGGTGAACCTTCGGAATTAAAAAAAAAAATGTGCAAATGTTTTTTTTTTTCTCTTAAGTGCAATAAGTCATGTTAAAATGTTATTAAGTGTAGAAAAAACTAACATTCATTGAAATATGTAATGATATAGTATTTCCAAACTATGATACATGTGAGCACGTGTTGGTTTTGTCACTCGAGTTTCCATGCGTAAAAGAACATCTCCAATTAAAGCAAAGGCAGCAAACATACTTTTCGCATTTATAGTACAATAAACAAGACAAAGGAGAGACAAAACAACAGCATTTGCAACGGATATCAATGCAATTGTTTTGTACACCAAAAATTCAGTCATGTTTCTTCAGAAGGAGTTTGGTAAATATGTTCATGTTAGCTCAGTGGTAGAGTGACTTCTAATCGAGAGATCCTTAGTAAGAATCCCGTGAGGGACAATTTTTTTGTCTGTAATGATACATTCCTCAATAAGTAGATACAAAATTACATTAAAATAAATCAGTTTTACATGTATTCATACAATTATTTCAGGACATAAGTAATTATTATGTTTAAAATATAACATCAGAGAGGTGGTGGATTTTGACAGAACGTCGGTATATTATATGTGAATGTTAAATACAGATAAATTAAATCGTGTAATAACAATAAATAATTGAGTGCAATGTATTTGTCTGCAGCTATTTGTCATACGGAAGTTACGTCTCCATATTCTCATTTACCTTCTTGAAATAGCCAAAGGCTGTCAAAAGAAAATAAGGTTACAAGGGGAAAATATCCAAAGTCGGATCATCGTTGCAGACCGCAAGTTCAATATCTCCTTATATAAACGGTTCTTGATTAAGCTTTCTAGCTCTTCTGGTTTTCGAGATTTTCAAGTTTCCGTACATGTCAACGGAAGTAAAAAAAAAAACTCCACCCGCCATTTTTGAAATATGGTCGCCCCGCTAGAAATAAGAGCATAACATTTCTTTCAAAAGTGGTTCTGATATCTTCGGGTATATAGGAACCCACACACGATCTTTTTTTTTCTAAAATGCTGATGTAACCAATTATTCTAAAATTGGATTATTTGTCATGGAATAATCCAATTACGTACCCAATAACCCAGTTTCTGGCATCAAGTGTGAAGAGAAATGCTATTAACATTTCATTCTAACAATAAATTTCATCAATAAGAAAAGCTGTTTTAACAAAGTGAACTTTTATATTGCTTTTACACGTGTAAAATATATAATGTAGATTTAAACCTAGAAAATGCATCCACACACAGGATTGTTCTGTTCAAAGACAACTGCGTAGATGGAAATGAATATCATTCCTTACGCAAACCGTAAGTTTGTTTTACCATTACTAAAATAAAGCAATCTAATCTTCCTTATCTAAAATCACTAATGTATAAAATATTTCACGTAGCGTGACTCAATCTGCTGTGTTTTAATAAGGCAAATCTTGGCTAATTTCTCTAGCTGTAAAAGTAGCTCGTGTTTAAAACCTTTGCTTTCTAAACAAATACTACACGAACGTTGGTTCGAGCCCTGGTCAGGTCAAGAATTTTCCTATTAGTTAATAAGACAATAATTACTTCTCTTCCTCAGATGATAAAAGTATAGAATTTGCAACCAAGAAAGAGGGGAGGGAGAGAGAGAGAGAGAGCGAACATTTTAGACCCATGGACAGAACTTCTGTCTCCTTTATTGAAGAACAGTTTAGTATCTTAGTGACTCATCGTTCGTGGGGATCATGAATTTGCTGTCTGGCACATTGATTCGACTTTAGATATAACAGCATTTACTTAATTTGTATTTAACGCTCACATATAATATACCGACGTTCTGTCAACTAAACCACTTCACTGATGTTATATTTTAAACATAGTTATCACTTATGTCCTGAGATATATAAGACTGAATGAATCACTTATGAATATATATAAGACTGATTATTATTATTTTATCTAATTATTCATGCTTTGAGGAATATATCATTACATAAAAATGGATTTTCTAGAACGAGATTCGAACCCGAAACCTCACGATTAGAAGCCACACGATCTACCACTGAGTTAACACGAGAAAACTTAAGTTCCTTCTGAGATGACTCCTTCTGAAGAAACATGACTGAATTTTCGGTGTACAACACAATGGCATTGATATCCATTGCAAATGCTGTTGTTTTGTCTCTCCTTTGTCTTGTTATTGTACTATGAATGCGAAATATATGTTTGTTGTCTGCTTTATTTGGAAATGTTCTTTTGCGTATGAAAACGTAGGTGATCACGTGATCAGATCTATGCATAATTTGGAAATACTGTATCATTACGTATTTCAATTAATGTTACCTTTTTCTACACGTTAACATTTCAACATGTCTTATTGTACATATTTGTAATTAATGCAATCTTCTACTGAGTGCCTTGTATTTCTAAATTCCGAACATATTATACAATTAATGTGTTAAAAGAATAAAAAACATATTTGCACTTTTTATTTCAATTGCGAAGGTTGGAGGCTCGAACCTATCATATATGGTTTACTGCTTCCGAAGATACCCGAAGTTGGACTTAAAACAGCGTAATCAATGCGGTCAACCTTTTTGGAATAGGGTGTACATAATCGACGAATCTCTGTCGACAAAGGCTCCATAGCGTAGTGGTTAGATTTAATTGGTTTGATTTATTGTCTAATCAGTTACAAGGCTAAGTCTCATTTACAAGTGACATAATGATAATCGGCATGGTGAACTATTGCCTTCTATCGGAAGAAGATGACGTCCTGAGGATAGGACCTACAGCTTAACGTGAGCTCCAAATCACTTATGTTCCCACCGGATATTGAACCCCGGATCCCTTGATTGCAAGGCAGCGAGCGTTGCCACTCACTTACAGGGGGTTAAAGCATCAGACAGTAACTTACAAGGTTCCAAGTTTGAATCCAACCACATACAATTAAGAAATTTTTAGCTTGACCTGAAAACGAATGAATAGGATACTAAGCTTAGTGGAATAAAGACATCACATTCCTTTCAAACTATTGTACAAATATTGTAATTTCTAAATTCCGAACTTATTATACAATGAATGTAGTTTAAAGTTAAACATCATCTAATCTAACGTGAGAAAGAGTGCACGTAGGGAGAAGCGGATTAAATACGGATAAATCAGCATAAAGGATATTTAATTAAATATAGAATGATATTCCGGACAATTACTTGCGACATCAACATGAAATACTAATGATACTAATTTTGCAAAGTACGGTACGGACATGAACAGGGCTTTTAAAATACGGACTGTCCGTACAAAATACGTACGTACTGGCCCTACTAGCAGTACTGACGTTGGGCCAGAACGGAGTTCCGGAATAATTCTCGAGAGAACCGGTATAAACTCACAAAGGTACAGACGCACTCATTGGTCATTGTTGGCTTCCGACAGTGTGTTGGGTACCCATTTGCTTAACTTGTACACTTTCCTTACGCGGTGCAGGTGAAGTTTCAACAGGGATCCGGAAGCGTTCGATAAGCTCACACCACACGTTTGGCTGCTATCATTCTCTATGGCCGCCTTCAGGGCCTCGCCATCCAGAGCCTGTGGGCGCCCACGAGGGGTTTCATCACACAGGGACAAATTTCTCAACCTGAATTTCTGGAACCAATGCCTGGCGGTGCGTTCATTCACAGCATTATCCCCAAAGAGTTGAGGTATTTCGCGACATGATTCGGCGCAGACAAGCCCACCTTAAAGCCATAAAGCAGACAATCCCGAATGTGCTACTTCCACGCCTCCATTTGTCTTCGCCACTACTCGAGCTATGACTGATGTGAGTGCGCAAAGTGCATGTATTGGTCAATGTTGCAACTCCTGGCCCGATCGCTTCTTCCCGTGATCACGTCTTCCCATGCGACGTCAGAAACCGTAAGAACTTTTTTCTTGCCTTGTATAATAAGGATTTTCTTGAGTTACTCATGATTTGGTGTAGTGCTTAAAACGTGTTTGCTCACTCATAACTTGCAAAACAAACTTTATTATTTTTTTTTAAGAAAAGAGGAAAGGTGCCAATTACTAGTTCTTGAGTGCCAATCACCATACATTTACACCTTTGGTCATTTAATTGAGTATAAATATTTTATGCTTTTTCACGTCGAGACAAACATTATACTATCTTATTAAACTAGATACATTCTAGAATGCTCATGGTAAAAGTCATTGCAATATCTTAATAAATAAAGTAGATACGGAAAATTACTTGCAAAAAATTCCTTAGAGTGCCCATCATCGTAGGGTTTGCTCTAATTTTCCTCTTGGCTTTGTTATGATCAGCGGAAAATTATACAGAAATTTAGTCAGCAGTGATTCAAATGACTCTGATATGCAGACGGAAACAGAGTAATAACGACATCAATAACCACTGAGCAGCAAAAACGCTTTGTCCCTAGTCCAATGTTAGACATATTTAGTTTAATTTGCAGGTAGTTGAATTGTGAACTTAATTAAATCCATGTCCTGCCTGTGCATTCAAGTTTTTAAAACTATTTTAAGGTCCCGTATGGAAATTATAATTTTTTGCTTCCTTTCTTCTTCACTGAGAACCAGGACATTTATGCATCTAAAGAATTATTTCCGGGACACATATCAATTCCGGTACGGTCCCGGATTTTCCGGAACAAATAGCATGCCTATTTACACACTAAGTCAGAAGAGCAGAAACTGTCACTATTTTCTTGATAACAAAGTATTTTCATCAAACATTATTGCATTTTAATCGGAAAGAATGGCTTTTAACGTAACATTCTCTCCTTAGAGAGAAACTGTGATCTTCTGAAATAAGATTCCGATATTTTACGGATGTAATTTATTCTTCAAAGTTGAAAGCGTGTATTTTCATTCTTATAGAGTGATACTCAATGCATCATCGGTACTGGTCGACTTTCCTATGTGCCATTTTTACTGCGAAGGTTATGAAAAGACGAAGCCTTACTGTGAAATTAATCGTATTTAATTAAAAATGACAACAGAAGCCTTGATATTTTTAAGTGACAACAATATACCAGGAGGAAAATATATGCAATAACCATCTTTGAATGTGATTCTCAACTACCTGAAGAGACGATAAAGAGCGAGCTCAATTTTAGATTGAGTAGTTCAATCTAAAAGTTCAATTTAAGATTGAATAGCCAAATTGCAAAATTTAGTATGTCTACTCTGGCACGTTCCTGGAAATGAAAAAATGTTTTGCAGGCTATTTACCTGGAAATGAATTTTCTCTTTAAGATTTAAAGGGTAAATGATTAGATTTTCACGTCGGCCGAAAGTAACTACTGAAGCCTAGGATATGAAGTATCTAGGGATATTAATACTACATGTTGTTGTTTTTTTCTTCTAATTTTTGGACATACTACGTTTTGCAATAAGGCCACTCAATTATAATATGACACTATCAATATGAATTCATGAGCTTACCAAACTCAACCCGTGACCATGCTCACAGATAATCGGGAAGAGTTGTTATTAAAATCATCATTCAGGTATCGTCTGGACGTAATGTTCGAAACCCTTGTAGTAATTTCAATCAGAATGTATTGGATGATCAAGGTTTGAACCAATTCAAATTTATAGGTGCAAACTAAGCCACTACATTAGTACATACTATTGGTGGGGTGATAGTTGTAGTATTGGTAGTAGTAGAAGAAGATGAAAAAGAAAGAATGAAAGGGATAGAAACAGAAATACATAATGACAATAACAAAAAAATGTGCTACTGCTCTGTATAGCATACATCTAATTTTCATAAACGAAATACAAGTATAATTTTAAAAAGTTAGTTATATTTTCAATACAAAACAACTTCAATTACAAATCTGCTTTGCAATTAAAAGTGAATTTCCTGTGAATTGAAAGTAAAAGTAGTAAACATAAACCGCTGCCGACTGCGGTAGTGGTGTGGTTTGAGAAGTTTGGCCAGCGTCTGCAAGGTCGCGGGTAAGAATCCCGCCAGAGCCTTGGATGATTGTGGATTTTAATAAGCTTTGCAATCATTTAATCAACACGGACCGAAGTTAAAAAGTTACTAATTCCCATGAAAAATTAAGTTCACCAAAGTTTTATAAACCGCCATGTAGATTAATATGGGAAGGTATTTCACAAGAAAAATAAAATAAAAACATGAACCGCATAGGTATATTTATCGTATTAGAATTTCTCCAATAAAAAAAAATTAACAACCTTCTTCTATTCTTTAAAATATATTTTAGAAGGAAAAGAATTACTTCCTTAAATAGCAGCTAAGAAAACGAAATGGAAGCTTTGAGATAGTTTCAGATCAATGGTTAGATCTAACGTGCCTGATTGAAAGTATTAGCTTTTGGATACACAAAATAACTTTCTTAAAGCTATATTATTATTTTTGAACATATTTCCTTTAATCCTTATTTATCTACAATGACTATAATTTTGTTTATGATTGTCTGTTAAGTTCCTTTTTTTTTAAAAAAAATGAAAGGATGCAGACAGTGAGTATTGTGTTATGAAGGGCTTCTTCCTTCTTGAGTTCCCAGTAACTCCAGCAAACGCGAGGGACTACATTGAGATCGATAAATGTTCGCTTACTCGTCCTCCCGCTCCACAACTGTGTGAGACGGTTTTCTTGCAGACACAGAAGACCAACCAGACCGCCTCTCCGATTCACGGAAACGGATATGTTTATATACTGCTAAAATATATATATAAGACAAACTTCCAAATAAGGTCAGGTATAACTAAGTTAAATATCATATGAAACGACCTTTAAAATCCAAATGGTTGGTACAGAATGGAAAGTAATACTGTATGTGATCCAAAATTAATCTTAGAATTTTGCACTTCGTTTAAACAAAAATGTAAAACCAAATAAAACAATTGCAGATCTTTTTTCATTAGTTTCATTTCTTGAAATCCAATATCTAAAACTGGAAATAATTAGATTGTTATGTTAAAATGATGTTCAAAACAATAAGTTAATTGTAACAAGTAAAAGTATTCGAAGAGCATAAACTATGTTTTCATGAAACTGACCTAAATAAAGAACTAGAGATCTTTATAGGCTTAGAAATAAAAAAGGTCCATCAACTAAAAAGTTGTAAAATGGAGCGAAGATTTTGAAATCAATAAGAAAAACCCACGCTAGACAACACAATAAAATAAAATACCGAAAAAGAACTACCCGAATACGGGAGGGGTCACTGTGTTAGCTAAAACGTAATTTCCAATTTACCAGCTTTTCTTCTCCCAACAATTCGTGACAATATGTTAGACAGTATCGAGATACACAGTGGATTGAAACAAGGCAATGTCTTGTCTCCACTGCTCTTAAACTTTCCATCAAAATGCGATTCTAAATGTGAAAGAGAACAAAATCCTTATGTCGAACGACCTGAGCTAACTGTGTATACGCGCATAATGTAGATTTAATAGGGGACGATATAGATGCACTACAAGGTAATACCGATGTTTTAGTAGAGGCTTGAGGTGGAATACGTATACAGGTGAATGTGGAGAAAACAACATAGCAGGTAACAAGCCGAAACACGGACGATGAAGGAAATATAAACTTCCTTGAATTCTCCTTCATTCCACCAATTCTCCCATCATCACCCATTCGGCCTGAGCCAAAGCTGCCTAAAGGCCTTAAACAAAATTCAAATTACTTCCTCCAGATGTCGCACGTGACCAAAGTTTGAACTTTTCGTCTGCAGACCAATTTTATGCATGCTTCACGACTGATAAAGTTTTGCAGTTGTATTTTTATTGAAGGAATCCTTTTGAATGAACCAAAGATGCCTAAAGGCCGAAAATGGATTTAGTACAATTCAAGAAAACCTTCTTCGATTTGTTTACGATGCTATTGTTTGGATTTTTTTTAAAACTAAACATGTATCTGGAACAATGTTCGTAGTGTTTGTTTACATCGTATGAAGTGAATCCCTAAGGGAGTGTTTATGGAATATTACGTGTAGTGCTTGGTGAAACACCTTTGTTGGCTTCTCATGTTTGAAAAAGATCCGTCCTGTTCCCTTTCCGCTCATCTCTACATTGTCAACGTACGAAGGTCAGCATTTAGCATACTCATCATCAACTAGCGTGAATACTCAAAAATTGAAATACAGAATACAATGAACTTCTGAACAACAACGAAAGTAGGACTAAAGGAATAATGTAAACATGTATAATAAAACACCAGCATACGCCTCAATAACACTTCCACGTGAACAAATGTCTAACTTATTTTATAGTATCCTAAAGGTTTACCTACACTACGACTGTAACAAGTAAATTGTTTTGAAAATTCTGCTTATGTAGGGTCAGATACAAATATTTGGTGTATGTAAATTACATTTCTTCTCTTTTGCATAACATTATCCTCCCAACATTTCTAAACGCAAATACCATTTGGAATTTAGAATTTTGTTTTCAAAATTTAAATCCTATTTTAAATCATTATTTATTTTTTTTTAAAAAAAGAAGGGCACTGTTTTTGATATAGTGATTTTTATTTTACAGAAAGTTCAGTTACAGTGTAGCAATCTTGGTTAGGCATAAAAAAACTCTTCAATGTCGTTAACTCTTAGCATCGCTAATCAATCACGTAACATCTTATTAAAGAATATTGCGGGGGGGGGGGGG